>PVLA01018222.1:0-15083 GCA_004027455.1 Hydrochoerus hydrochaeris | reverse complement strand
GTCATGTTCCTCCTTAAATTCATATGTTGAAACTATAAGTCCTGACACTTTAGAATGAGTCTACATTTGGAGACAGGGCCATTAAAGAAAATACTAAGTTATTTTTAAAAAATGGTGGTAAGCCCTAAGGCAGTGCTCCTGGTGTCCCTACCAAGAAGATTTGGACACACAGGTACCAAGGACACATACAGCAAAACCCACAAGAGTTCACAGCAAGCAGGCTTCCACCTGCACCCTGAAGAGAGGTTTCGGGAAAAAGCAAACTCGCTGACACTGTGATTTCAGATTCCCAGCCTGCAGAACTCATTCCTGTTGCTCAAATTCCTAGCGCTAGTATCAGTTTCGTAAGGCTGCTATAACAAGAAACAAACTAATACAACTAGTATTTAATATAGAACACTGCAGGCATCTACTTAAGTGTTCATTTTCCTTTATTGATCACATAACTTCGGAATTCAGCAAAATGGGATTTCTGCAATCGTTTTATGAATTCATATTGCATGACATAAAAATAACACAAAGTTTTATCCAAAATGAAACATATTATAAAGCATTTTTACTAGGATTATATCTTTCATTAAAAAGGCAACACATGATTCAGGGAAGGTTAAGTAACATTTAATGATGCTATTACTCAATAATCAGTATGGCTTCTTCCAAATAAAATTAAACTATATTCTTTTTTCACAGTGATAGTTATCACCTGTGTCTTATTATGTTCATTGTCCAACATGCAGTAAAAATTAACATACTCTTGATAAAGTTAGATGGCATGAGCCTAAGAATTACTGCAAGATTTTAGTACCTCAGTATTGTTGGTTGTAATTGTAACAATCCTATTGTATTATAATGTAACCAATATATTTATTTTTTAATATAAAAATTTCACAGATATCAAGATAAATATTGAGGGTTTGACCAGTAATAAAATATGGACCCTTGTTTCAATAGGACTCATATTCTCTTCGGTTACAAAAGATGTGTGAAGGGATAACAGCAATCAAATTTTCACTGGTACTGAATTATATTCACTATACAGGTACTAAGTATTTGAGGTCAAGTATGACAGGGCTGGCCAGTAGGCTATGATAAATTCGACTTGGAAATTAGCTAGGGTATCTAAAAATTCACTTCTGTATTTGGAACAAGACAACTTGAATCAAGAATGAACGCTTAAATATAGTCCCAGAAATGGAACTAGCTATTAGTTGAATACTGACAATGGTTTGAACAGTGCAATTCAGAACTGGAAATTTTTTCTAAAGGCAAATCTGTTTCAGCAGATGTTTTGGGGAGGAAGAGATTTGTGTCTTCATCAATGGTGAAAAGATGTACAGTTAACACAGCCAGGATGGCCAGAAAAACACAATAAGAAGTGAAAAATAAAAAATGGTTCACAACTTGATGTAAAATTTACTTAGCCTTATAAAATATTATAAGGTTAGCAATGTTGATTTTTAAATTTGGAATAATAGCAAAGCAGAGACTAATATAGGAGCAAGGTTACATTTAAACATTTTGCTTTTTTCTCTTATCAATATTTAAAATATTTTTCAACAAATTATTCATATTTAAAGTGTTATTGTTACAAGCTACTGTGGTGACTAAATGAAACTATGTATTCAACTTTTAGGAATTTTATTACTATGTATTAATCATTTTTAATGTGATAGTAACCTTTCTCAGAGAGACACATTAATTAATACAAAAATCACATACTAATTTCACTTTTTAAATATGTATTTTAATTTCATTTGTTACATAGTTTTCACCTATACAATTTTTAGAGTTGGCTATAAATTTTTATGTCTATAAGCCTAAGAAGGATTAAAGTGCTGTTAACTTCTTATTTTAACTTCTCAAATGTGGAAAAAATAGATTATAAGCCTCAAGTTCAATTCTGTGTACATTTACAGTTATTAAGCAGGAAAGCCAGTGTATTTCTGAAAAATGCAAATTCTCC
The DNA here is from genome assembly GCA_004027455.1 of Hydrochoerus hydrochaeris. Classification (NCBI taxonomy): domain Eukaryota; kingdom Metazoa; phylum Chordata; class Mammalia; order Rodentia; family Hydrochaeridae; genus Hydrochoerus; species Hydrochoerus hydrochaeris. The sequence continues at coordinate 13,120 of PVLA01018222.1, read as the reverse complement.
AATTTATGGTTTACACTTTTTAAGGATACTAAATATTATCTATTCCATTCCTTTTCACTGTCCACACCCAAAAGAAAGTACACAATTACCCTTCTACACACAAGCACATATATCATTCAAATCATCACCATACACAAACACACACAGTTATGTGCCAGTGACCAAATATAAGGGAACACACTGCTCAGACAATGCAGTGAATTTTAAAATGTGTATTTGGGTGAAAAACATCATCATTGTTATAGGATTATTAGATGTTTTATCATTTTAAAGACTGATTAAAAAAATACTAGGCGACTTCAGTGTTATTCAGGAAGACAAAGAACACTATCACATGAATGTCATTTCATTACTATATTTTGGTCTTGATGTGAACAGCTAAACAGACAAGGAATGTAATACAATATGCAATGAATGCTATTACAGAAGAATACATCAAATGCTAAGGATACAGAGAGAAGAAAAAGTTAACTTTGATCAGATGTTTCAGAGAAAGTGTCAATAAAATGCATGTCTGAATTTTCTCAGGAAGGTTTTCTTCATTTCATAAAGAACTGAAAAGTGGAAGGGAGAATAAGGGAGAATGTCAAAGTCACAGAAGTGACTGTTTTATCACCTTCTGTTTTATGTTAGAAACTCCGAGTCTCTTCAGATAATGTTCAGACAATATTGGGAAGGTGGCCTAATTAGAGAGTCTGAGGGCCTTCATCTGATGATTTAAGAAACTTGCACATTTTCCTGTAGAGTAGAAAAGGAGGAAACATAAAATGATTTACTTATATGTACATATGATGGGCCGAATTAAACATATGTGTGCATGAATCAGGACATAGAATATCAAAATCGAATATATAATTCCCTATGTTCTATGCCAAAATTTCATCTCCTTCTCTGCACTGAAAATGGCTTCCTCAAAAGTAGGTCTATGACCTGAGCATGTGCCCGTGAGTGATGTATTTTAGTTTGGGTGGTTTGTGATATGTTTTTATAAAGTTTTATTTGTTGAAAGATTCTTTGTTTCAAATATGTGTATAAGTTTCATCATGAATATGGCTAGTTGCATGAGTGCTCATTTTACTCTGCTAGGATTTTGCTTATACACATCTGACAAGCAAAAGTCTGCCTCTCCATATCAGCAAAGAAGCTGTTATTCCAGGTTCAACCTCCAGGCATAACAGGAGTGAGACCTGTTAACTGTGAAACAAGCCTTGTAACACTGAATTCAGAGAGCTCAGCAGAGGGAATCCATAGCAGGTGATAGGATGCAACAGTGTACATTTCAAATGCCAGCTGTATTGGTGCAAATAATAGGAAGTACCTGAGAAATAAAATATCTCACCATCTGTATGAGAAAACTGTAGGAATCAAAATAAGTTTTCACATAATGGAAAACACGTTTTACATGTAGCAGTTTTCTAAGAGATATTTAAGGTAATTCCAATAAAGGTTTATTTGTCATTCTCAAAGAGCAGTTTCTAAAATTTACAGAGAGCAGATGACCTAGAAGGGCAGATAAACCTCAGAAAACTAGTAAAGGAAATAGACTAACCTTGTCAAGTATCAATAGTTTGTAACTATAATGTCTAACGCCATATGTCATGTGGTGAAGTAATAATCATTGGAGCAATAAAGAAAATATAGTGCACATTGATAACCTCCCCCAAGAGTGGTTCCTGATGTGTGGCATAATTGACCTATTAAATAAAGGCAAAGATGAAAAAAATGTTTTCCTTTTTTCATTTTTCTCTCAAACCTACAAAGAGATTCTAGAAATATGTCACTTACCTGTCAATATTTTGTAGCCCAATTCTTAGTTTTCAAATATGGTAAACATAATTATACCATGACTTATTCTCATGTATACTATAACTCATGTATCTGAAGAATTTGCTTGTTTGTTTTCATTTTCTTTTGATGCAAAGGTCTTTGCTTCTTTTGTCTTTTATTCATGAGATGATTTTTATTTACACCATCTAAATGACCTGGACGCCTTATTAGCTTTAAAGATTTAAATTTACTTTAGAGTTTTGTTTACTATTTATACTACAGTTATTTCTGATCTCTCACGGCCTATGAACTTGGTCTATAAATTCTTGTGGGTCCACTTGAGCTGAAGTGTTCTGTAGCACTAGCTTACTCTCTGTTTTGCTTAGCTATATGAAATTTGTGAAGAATTCTCATGATGCAGAGGTGATATTGATGTCCAACTCACATTTGTTCTGACAATAAGAACATGACACATAAGCTTCTGGACAACTTCTTCTCCTGGACTCAGTGGTGACTGCTGTTTGTTTTCCTGGCACTCGGGGCTATGTACATAAAGCTAAAAAACCTCAGGTTCCAGGCAGTTGACAAATATTCTGAATGTAAAAGAGCATCCAAAACTGGGTTTGGTGACACACACCTGTAATCCCAGCACTCCAGAGGCTGAGGCAAGAGGATCATTGCAAGTTTGAGACCAGTCTGGGCTACAGGTGACCCCAAGGCCAGCCTGAACTGCACAGTGAGACCTTCTCTCAAAAACAAAACAAAACAAAACAAAACAAAACAAAAAAAACAACATCCAAGATGATCTTTCACTTTTTGTATCACTTCCTATGTAACTTCCTGGAAGATGGGGGAAATCTAAATGCAGATTTAGAATCTTTTCTCATTTTAGCCTCTCTCTTACAGTACTGAAATATGTGGAAACATATTTGTTCTATTTCTTTTTTCTAATTGAATAAACTCACTAAGTACTTGAAAGCTCTGAACACACTACCTGACTCAACTGAGTTCCTGAAAAGTGGGTTTGGTAAACAGAATATTTTAATAAGCTTCAGAGCAGGAAAAGCCTGAGTGTTCCACAAGGCACATTTAGGAGGTTTTAGAAGAATCCTTGGGAATTCTAAAGGAGTGCTAACAAACTATTTGGAAGAGGCCAAAGATTTCAGGAGGTGCTTCATCACTAGGTCTTGATGGTACAATCTGTGGGCAAATTCACACTCCCTGCCAAAATGTTTTCACAAGACCTAGTATCATTCTTGGAGACTGCTAAAGAATTGTTTTTGTAAGCCTTTCAATTGTAGAGGAGTCAATTTGTTAATCTTAGTTGCTGACTCCCCAGTCAATGTCTGAATACATTCAGATTACAAACTCTGGTTCCATTAGAGATCCATCGTAGGGTTCATGAAAAGTTAGGGGAACAATTCCCCAGCTGCTGCTGAGCAATAGCCAGCCACAGGACTCGTGAGTGTCAGGGGCCCCTCTGCGCGGTCCAACACTATTCCATTGTTTTCTACTTTCAGTTGCTCTAATGCGAAATCATTCATTCATCCTATGGATAGCGTGTAGCACAGGTATAGGCGGGAGGAAAAGCACTATCTGTAAAAGAAGGAAGGTCTTAATAAAAGCTTCTGCAGTTTTATAAACCTGGGGGTCCCAGGGAAGACTGAAAGTGGGAGAGTGCTGAGAACCAAGCCAAAGTGTTGTAAAATGTCCTAACGCTCCCTGGCCTCCCCATAATGAGATTCTATATTGAAGCACCCTGACTTGGAATGAAGATGTATATAAATGATGGCTAGGCAGGAATCCTCAATCCTTGGTTATAGCTCCTTTTAGACACTGTAATGCAAAGTATGAGTCCTCCTTTGAGGCCTGTTAAGTAAAACTTTATAATTATCTGAGGTCACTCTGGCAAGCACACATAAAATTCTTTTGCCAGAGCAGAATTTTTCAACTCCTTCCTTTAGTTTGTCAGGACCAGGAAAAGAAGCATAAACCTATTTCCTACCAACCAAAACAGGAGCCACCATCTTAGCAGGTGATGAGTATTGTGGCAAACAAGATGGGCAGAAATGCTTGAGAACAGAAGATCATCATCATTGTCAAGAGAAGGTGTGGCATAGCTTTACCTGAGCAAGGGCTGAACTCAGGCACAGTGTGGCTCTTGTTTGCAATTTAAAGCTCACCTGTTCAGAGTGCTTATGTCACTGAGACACGACAGTGTCAAATTATATTATCCAACCTTGATAATGAAGTTACAGTATCATTAGAAAAATAAAATGACATAGGAACTATAAGAATAAGTCAACTGATAAAAATTCCAGGTTATCACCTTCAGGCAGAAATGATAGCATCACTTCAAAGAGGGAAACAAAAATGATATGTATTTTATGAAATTTGAAAATTATATTCTAGATACAAGAATGAATATGCTATTCTTGTTGATCAATGCAGTTATAAATTTTTTATGTGTTTTTTGTTATTTTCTTTAGTATATCAACACATACCCCTTGTACATTTCAGTGCACTTTATTCAGTCAACAGGAAGCTGCCTTCCTTTACTTTGATTCAAACTCTGTTTCTTTATTCACATTTGGTTGCTTTAACTTAACTTTTAGATGAATATAACAGAAATAAAAATTCATATATGGAAATATTTTGAACTTCATCTAATAAGCATATAATGTACTTGGTTTAGTAAATGAAGAATATCTATTTATCTCAAACTGACTCAAAACAGATTTTCAACAAAAATAATGCATTCAGAGCCAAGGATATAGGTAAGCAGCACAGTGCTTGTCAAGCACAAGGTCCCAAGTTTGATTCCTGATATTTCCCCCCCAAAAATGATGCATTCGATAACATATTACATTTCAGTATATTCAGATTATCAACCCTGACTACAGTGCAACTAACAAAAAATGAGAGATTCTTACAAAACATCTATTCAAAACTGTTAAAATGCACTTCTAAAAATATGAATCACTCTTGATAATATTATGAAATTCTTAGATCTGATTGATAGTAAAAAATACTGTATTTTGGAACTTGAAGGATAAAATTAAAGCAGTATTTAAAGAAAAATTTGTTGGCTTAACTACATAAGAAAAATACAGATGGTAGTACAAGAAATTATCATCTCATAGTGAAAAGAAAAATTAACAAGTAAATAACTGAGGAAAATAATTACAACCCAATATAGATAATTCCACACAACATAGATACCCAAAATTCTCCTTTTTTCCTTAAAAATACTATAAATTAGACAAATGTTGGGAACACAAATTAATAAATCATGATAAAAAATTGCTATAATTGTTAAAAAATTCCAAAAGTTGAAATGTATATTTACACTATATTACACATATCTGAGTAAAAAAAACTCAGTCACCAGTAGATAGTGCTAAATGGCTTTGCATAGTTACCATATTGAGAGAACTTCCATAAGGCAAAGTCAGTTACCATATGAGAGACATTCCACAGGGCATATTTCATAAGAAATATAGAGTTCATCAGTCAACAGTTCCTCAAAAACCACTGAGCATTTGAATTGCTTAGAAAACTAAACTTCATTTTTTTAGACATGTTTGTTTTTATGAGTCAGGATCTCATTAGGCTGTTCAGGAAATCCTTGACTCACTATGTAGCCCAGGCTGGCCTTGGACACACAAGGGTCCTTCTGCCTCAGCCTCCTGAGTGCTGGGATTATAGGCACATTATAGGCACATGGCACCACTTCCAGCTTGGAGGAAACTTTAAAGGGACAGTCCCCACTTCTATTTTCAAGTGAAACTTCACTTGAAAATGAGGCACCCAGCCAAACTGCACAACTTTCCTGCCACAGAATGTAGAATCACAAGCATATTCCATTTTAAATTACTAAATTTTGGAGTCATATGTTATATAGTAACATAAAAAATACAAGCACTAAAGATGAGTAAAAGCAACTAACTGCTTGAAAATTTCACAAATTTATGTAAACATAATAGAGCTAATCCTAATACTGAATAATTAGAACAACTGTGTAGAATTGTCATTGCATTATAATCATGGTGGTACATGTCTTACTCTAGGGAACAAATCAATAATGTTTATCATAAAAACTGTGCTAGCTGTTCATCACTGTGAGAAGACACCAGAGATAAAGAATTTATAAAGAGGAAGGATTGATTTTGGTTTATGATTTCAGAGTTTGCAGTTCAAGGTCAGTTAATTTCATCACTTTTGGGTCTGTAGAGAGTCAGAACATCATGGTAATGGGTGGCAGAGAAACTGGTCACCTCATAGTAGCTGAGAAATGAGAGGAGAGAAGAGACAGAGAGAGACTGAGAGACTGAAAAAGAAAGAAAATGAGAACCAGAGATCCCCATATTTTCATATATCTAACTTCATCCACCTAAACTTCTATTTCCAAAGGTTCCACTGCCTCCCAGGATGCTATCTACCAAGCCTTTAGCATGGGCTTTGGAGTAACATTCACATCCATACTATAAAATTCTGTCTCGGCCCCTATAGCTATCATGCAGTTTTATCAACAGCCTGTAGTTCTCCAGAGAGGTAATGCACCCTTTAGGAGATGGTATCCTCATGGTCACCCGTGCATTGGTCACTATTGGAATGTATATTGTGACTTTCACTGCATCCTCTCACTTTCTTTGTTTTCCAGCCATGATGAAATGAGCAGCCGGGTCTGCCACATACAGTGCTCATATTATGCTGTTCTCCTTTACCTCAGGTCCACAAACAATGGAGTCAACCAAGTGTGGATTCAAAATTCTGAAAGCGTAAGGTATGACTAGTCTTCCCTCTGTATTACTTGTTTATCTCAGGTATTTTTAAAGTGATGGTAAGCAGACTAACACAAAAAATTGATATTGGGAGTGGATTTAGCTTGTTCTGTATGTGGATATACAGTTTTACTAGCACTGTTCCCTGGAAGACACTTTTCTTATTTTAATGTATGTATGTAAGGTATGTAGCTAGAAATGAAAAAAGAATTAATGTCTGTCATGTTTGACACATGTGTGTCTCGGCTGCATTAGGAACAGAGCTGATAGAATGTACAGAGAAGTGGAGGCTTCTTATTAGGTGTCTTACAGAATCAGTCCCACGGTGGCTTTGTATAGGCTGGATGGCTACTAAAACTGGTAGCTGTTTACTGCAAGAACCTAGTAGCCTCAGAACAGGAGGGACCAATGACCTCAGTCAGAGGCTGCAGTGGAAGCTCCATGGAACCACTGAGGCAGGTCAGCATTCAAGGCTGAAGCATTCCTAGTCGGTAGCTGAAAAATGTAGAAGCACCAAAATAATCCACTGCTACTCAAGAGTGGAATGTGACTGCGTGTGATACCTGCTCCCTCCTTCCTCTTTCTGTTCCTTCTGAACCTCCAGTCTGTTGGAGGTTGCCAGCCAGATCCAGGACATTCTTTGCCATTGAGGTCACTTACCTGCATGCCAGTTATCTCTGCAAATGCTGATGAAAGTCCTCCGAAGTGTCCCCTGGTAATTTTCCAGGCATCTCTCAAACAAGTCAAATTCATAAGAAGAGGCTAAAAATTTCAAAAAAATTTTATAGAAGATAAAACATTTTCACCACAACTATATTTTTATATGAAAAAAATTAACCTCATTTAGATGAAAAACTACAAATTTCTAATAAGAAATATTAAATTAGGAGACACATTTACAAAAGTCTTTCATAAGCATTACATTCAACAGTGAGGCTTCAAAAAATTTATTTTAAAATCAGAAACAAGACAAAAATGTCTTCTTAGTACTTAACTTGCAGTTTTAAGCCAATGATGCATGAAAAATTGCAAGCTATAAAAATAGACAAAGATTAAAAGAAAGAAATTACTTCCTAATTACAAAATATTGCTTTATTAAATTACATTAAAATTAAGAAAACATGATCATAAAATATGCTATAAAAAGTAAAAGTGCTTTAAATAATAGAGAATATGTACAACACATAATTAGTAAGATGTTTGGATAAGAGAAAAAATAAATTCAATAATAAGGCAAGAACAGATGGAAAACCAATTATGTTTATATGTATATTTTATATATATATCAAAAAGAATCTACAAATAACATAAATATGTGCATTACCACTTTACTAAATAACATTCAGGGAAATATAAATTACACACACAATAGTTTGAAACTGAAATCATCAGATTTTTGAAAATAAAGTGAGAAAATATGCTATCTGGTTGTAGAAGATGTGACACCATAAAAGCTTCAAAATGTGATATATATTTTAGCAAATAAAATGGTATTATCACTAACGTTTTCAAAATAATGTTTAATAATTCTATTCCACAGAAACAAGAGATAAATACTTGAATATCCCTTAGCTCATTGTTCTTGATATCAAAAAATAGAAATCAATCAAATAATACTAACAACAGCATGGGTAAAATCCTTATATACACACAATGAAACATTGTGCTCTAATCAAAGTATTATTGCTACATATATTTACTTGGATAAATCTTCTCATTTTGATATTGATTGAAAGAAGGAAATGTAAGTTAAATCCTTTTGTGAAAAGTAAGCAGTAATGTACACAAATGAACACAAATAGATAAAGATTCCTAGTTTAAAAATATAACACAAATGTTAGGAGAGCGGTCACCTCAGAAGTTATGAAAAGCCATTTACATCTCTTAAGGGGCAGACTTGTAGTCGTCACAGACTAGTAATGTGTATTTATTATTATTATTTATACTCTGTGCATACACTTTAGTATGTATATTTCAAAACAAAATTTTAAAAAATTAAATGAGTTAGTAAACTGAGGAAGCCATGTATATATTTTCCTCACAATTATTAAAAAATGTATTATCAATCTCAAAAGAAACTATTATATAGCAAAAATATTAACTTTCTGTTTGCTGTTATGAAAGGAGTAAATCCCCCACTATCAACTATAAAAGAATTTCAAATCTAGGATTTTATTGAAAGCATTCCTCACCCTATGAAATGTCACATAGTATATTTAAAATTATTTATGAATTTTTTTGTGAACAAATCACTTCAAAGATGATGATTTCTTGTTCTATATAGGATCAAAAAGGATCTAGATTTATGCTAGAAGGAAAATACTTATATTCACATAATACTGATATTTTAAATGCAAGAAATACAGAATCAAAGAAAGAAGAAAGACACAGTGTCTTCGGATTTTCATCTTACCACTCTGAAAGTCATGACATATTTCTCTTCTACCAACTATATTCTGTGTTATGTGTGGGTGTGTAAATAAAAACCCCTCATGTCTAAACTTAAGTCTAGTTATGGCTAAAATACAATTAAAAATTTAATTCAGGAATTATAAAAACAAAGAATAAAGAATATTTAATTAAGAATAAAGTTAAAACTGATATATTGAACTGAAACAATTTTTCTCAAAATAGTAAAGTATTTATATAAAAACAATCAGTACATTTTGAGAGTCAAATTTGCTCGTTTTAAATCAAAATGTTAATTTGAAGAATTGCCTAAAATTATTACTTTCATTTTCTCAGCTGAGAAACAACGTTATGAATTAGAGGTTCAAATAGTTAAATAACCTATTTTCTTTGAAATTTCTTATAGATGGCATTAAATAAATATCTGCTAAATTCCATGCAATTCATAGGTAAATTATAAAAGTGATTGTGTCAGTATGTTTCCAAATGATACATACCAGACAGAGACAAGTGTTTTTTTAAGAGAGAAAAAAAAGCTAAAGGGTAGAGATAATGTTATTGTTTGTATCTTGCGGTCCTAATGTTGGCTTCTAAAGATGGGACTGACTTATGGTCTAATGTTGGGGCTAAGAGTGGGAGTGTCATACCCACCCCAGAGTGGGTAGCCTGCACACAATATAAAGAACTTAAACTCTTCTCTATTTATGTCTCTCTCTTCCTTCCTCTTTCCCTCTCCCTCCCTCTGTTGTTTTCTTTGCTATCTTCTACTGCCAAGAGTTATTGTCCTTCTGCCATGTGTGATCATGCATCAGACCAGCTGATTCTGAAACCTCAATAAACTGTAAGCTAAGTAAAACTTTGTACCTTTAACTTGCCAGTTATTGTGTCTCAGAAATGACAAAAGAGGCCTGGGATGACTCTATTCTCTGCCAGTGATTTTCCCTAGCAGAAATTATGGGTTTTTGACATTTCCAATTTTTGGGTGCTAGTCTGAAACTTTGGCTTCAAACTCACAGCTTCCCAAATTGTTCTTTCAGGGACACCTTGCCAGGCTTCCCAGGACTTTATCTGTAATCTGTGTAGAAACATTTATAAACCCATAACTATTTCAACCTATGTGCTAGAGAATACATCATGTGAATGATTTCAAGATCTCCCATTTGTTCCAAAAATAGCTGAGTGGTATTGGATCATGATTGTAGCAATAAGCAATAACTTATTGCTTCCATGACAGAACTCAGGGAAAAACGTCCACACATCTATATGTTTTTTTTTATTAAAAGAGAAACAAAAGCATGTAAAGGGTAGAGATAATACAGAATTTCAGAAAAAAAGATAAACAATAAGAAATCACTATTTGATAAATTACATATTGTCCTCTTAGAAATAGTTGTTCAAGTTACAAAATTAAAGTATACAAAGAAGATATTCAAACAGGGAGACTGTAACAGCTACATATGCATGAGTCTCTACATGTATTTCTATCCTTCCTGTATTAGAGGGAAAAACAAAACAAAACAAGACAAAATAAAACAAATTCCTATAAAAACATGAGACCAAAAATCGTATAAACCCACAGTACGACAGATTGCAAGATGACTGACTGAGTGGCAACATGATAAGAGAGCTTCTCTGAGGAAAAAATAAAAAAATAAAAACAACTCAGATGCTGGAATTGGGCAACATGGAGAAAGCCAGACAAAAGGAGAGGAATTCTCACAACGCAGGAAGAAACTGAGGAAAAAGAAAAAAAAAGAAGAAGAAAAAGAAGCACGGACAAAGGGCTGGAGCTGGGCGAGCCCCGATTGCTGTACTGGCACGTCTTAAAGTCAGGTGACTCACGATCCAGCTGAGGTTGCAGCCCTGCTGAGAGCGGGGTTGGTGAGCTCCAGACCATCGGCTGGAGGAAGCATTGAGACAGGGAGTAGAAACAGCCAGTCGAGCCGTGCAAACTTTAGTGAGTGATGGGAACTGGAATCCCGAAACGGGGAGGACTGGCTGGGTGACATTTTGGAGTTGGGCGGGGCCGGCTTGAATTGGGGCCCTAGGCAGCATCTGCTGATGACTCCTAGTCCAAAGAAGATGGGTGGGATCTGCTCGGAGAGGGCCACGCCCCTGATTGAAACCGAATAGCCAGTGATGAGGCTTTTCTGGGCCAGTGGCATCCCCAGGGAACACACAAACCTGTTGAAGCATAAACTGCTTGACTGGCATAGGGGGAGGAGCCGGCTCTCAGCTTGCAACTCACAGATCCTCTGCAGACTGAGGGGCGGTACTTCCCTAGCAAGTGCCCTGCAGAAAAACTGAAAGCAAAACGGAAGGCCCAGAGACCTCCAGTATCCACTTGTCTGAAGGGGGCCGAAAACATTACAAGACAGGGAAAGAGCAAAAGGTCCCCAACCGCGGAAACAGGGAAAGTGAGTTCAACAGAGGTAAACACAGAGGAGGTTGAGAGCAGCAAACCTGTAATGTCAGAGACAGCCTCATCGGAAATAAAGAAATACATCTGTGACCTCATCATCGAATTTAAATCTGAAATTCTAACTCAGGTGAAGCAAGATACAAGAAGACTAATAAAAGAAGTCCTGGGTAATCCTCAAGTAGACACAAATGAAAGAACAGAGGAACCCAAAGAAAGGAGAGAAGGCTTTGATGAAGAATATAAACAAAACCTAGACTATATGAAACAGATCAAAAGAGAATAACAGGAAATTAAAAACTCCATTGAAACCTGGCAAAACCATTTAACAGAAACTAAAGACAAACTTTCAAAACTTGAAGTTACATTTGCAAATTATGATCATGAAAGGAAGGATCTCTTAAAAATAACAAGGAACCAGGAAGCAATGATACAAAGGCTAGAAGATGACAATAGAATTTATAACCTAAGAACAAAATATGTGAATGAAGATGCAGCAACAAATACAAATGAAATAAAAAGTCTATTCACAGAAATCATTAAGGAAAACTTCCCAAACATAGGTAATGGAAGTGAAGTTCAGATAAATGAGGCATATAGAACTCCAGCCAGCTACAACCAAAACAAATCTACACCCAGACATATAATAATCAGGATCCCAGAAATCCATCACAAGAACAGAATATTAAAAGTGGTCAGAGAAAAGAAACAGATTACCTATAAAGGAAAACTCATGAAAATCACAGCGGACTTCTCAATGCAAACCATGAAATCATGAAGAGCTTGTAGTGAAATATTCCAAGCCCTGAAAGAAAATAACCTCCAACCCAGAATGATGTACCCTGCAAAACTCTCTCTCCAAATTAATGGAGAGACAAGATACTTCCATGACAAAGACGAACTGGGGGAGTTTGTGACCACCAATCCAACCCTGAAAAGAATACTGAAGGACATTCTAGAGAGAGAGAAGAAAACCACCAGGGTTCCAGGAATAATGGCAAAAAGGCCTCAAAGAAAGGGGCAGACAGTGGAATGAAGGAGAAAAGTAAACAAATAACAACAGAAAAATAGCATGGCAGAGATAAAACAGAAAAGATTGGTTATATCACTGTTTTATATTGACTGATTTTATTTGAATCTGGTAAGCTTAAGAGTGTCTGAGAGTAGGGGTAACTACTCTGAAGATGACAGGATTCAATAGGATACCCATTCTGGTTTGATTGTTATCTGCCTTTGAAGTCCTATAATGCCTCCAATGTTTAGATTTTATTAATAGTGTAAAGCAATGCTAAGTTTATATTATATTTGACAATAGAGACAATTTTATTGAAAATAACGAGAGACATCATAGTGATTACCATAGATCACCTAGTGTTGTGTTTTTGTATGTTCTTTTCATCTTGTGTTTCTCCAGGAATTTGTATTGCTTACTTGATTTGTTTCTCCCTCTAATACAGAAAGGCTAGGTATATGTGTAGAGACTTATACATGTGTAGAACTTCTAAGTAGTTTATGAGAATGGATTATAGTTATTGTAAAGGGAAAAAGGAAAAGAGAATATTCTAAAGGATATAACTGCATGTATGTTTGAGTGTGTGGAATTAATAACCATGTTGCTAAAGTTTTAGTTGGATGGATGAGCAAAATTGACTGCAGTCTCACTGTTTGGATGTCCACTTTGTGGACTTTACTTTTGTAACTTGAACAACTGCATCTAAGAGGAAAGTATATAATTATCAAC
>PVLA01018221.1:0-15074 GCA_004027455.1 Hydrochoerus hydrochaeris | reverse complement strand
AGCAATGGGCTCAATAGTACAGCCCATTTTGTTCACATTAGCTGTTCTTTCAATCAAATAGAGGAAAATGGAAGGAAATATCAAACTTTTAAAAACAGAATATTGAATAAAGCAGTACCATTAATCAAAACTGAGCAAAACAGTGATAAAAATATTTGCCTTCAAAGAGATGGTAGAAGGAAATCCCCCTTACTTGCCATGCTGTATACATTCATCCTCCAAAAAGATACTCAGACCACTGGTGCCTACTTACTAATAGGGGTGGGGGGGAATGGATCAATGTCTGATTCTTAGCCCACGCACCAGCAGGGCCCTAGCTGTTCACAGGCCGGCCAGCAGGCTGCCTTATTTCCCAGCACCCAAAGTTTCAACATGATGCAGAGCTTAGGAGTCGCTGATAGTTCTCGCCCTGGTGTGCCAGTGGTTGCCAGGCCACCAGCTGCTCACCAGGGCGGTGAGTAGGCCACCTGTTCTCCAGCACCCAAAATTCCACCATGATGCAGAGTTCAGTTCTATATTACTGTTTTATCTTGACTGATTTTATTTGAATCTGGTATGCTTGAGAGTGTTGAGTCTGAGAGTAGGGGCAACTACTTTGAAGATGACAGGATTCAATAGGATACCCATTCTGGTTTGATTGTTAACTGCCTTTGAAGTCCTATAATGTCTCCAGTGTTTAGAGTTTATTAATAGTGTAAAGCAATGCCAAGTTTATATTATATTTGATGATACAGACAATTTTATTGAAAATAACAAGAGACATCATAGCGACTACCGTAGATCACCTAGTATTGTGTTTTTGTATGTTCTTTTCATTTCATGTTTCTTTAGGAATTTGTATTGCTGACTTGTTTTGATTTGTTTCTCCCTCTAATACAGAAAGGCAAGGTATATGTGTAGAGACTTATATATGTGTAGAACTTCTAAGTAGTTTACAAGAATGGATTATAGTTATTATAAAGGAAAAAAAGGAAAAGAGAGTATTCTAAAGGATATAACTGCATGTATGTTTGAGTGTGTGGGATTAATAACCATGTTGCTAAAGTTTTAGTTGGATGGATGAGCAAAACTGACTGCAGTCTCACTGTTTGGATGTCCACTTTGTGGACTTCACTTTTGTAACTTGAACAGCTGCATCTAAGAGGAAAGTATATAATTATCAACTAGTGATTTTTTACTGGTTACTATTTTTTTTTTGTTTTTTTTTGTTTTTTGAGATTTTGTATTGTTTCTACCCTCTTTCTGTTCCAAAATTTTTTCTTTAAATAAAAAAAAAATTTTAAAAGAAAAGCAAGAGGAGGAAATGAAAGTGCTCTAAAAGAGATAACTATATGTATACTTAAGTGTGTAGGATTGATAATCATGTTACTAAGTTTTTGTTGGATCAGTGAACAGAACTGTTTGCAGCCTCACTGTTTGAATGTCCACTCTGTATGCTTTACTTTTGTAACTTGAACAACTATATCCAAGAAGACAATATGTAATGTATCAAATAGTGATTTCTTACTGTTTTTTTGACATTCTGTATTGTTTCTACCCTTTTTTCTGTTTTGCTCCTCCCACTTTAAATAAAATTAAAAAAAAAAAAGAGTCCTGGTTCATGTTGATCTGTCCCAGCAAGCCAGCAGCAGCTTTTTGGTGGGGTAGTGAGTACTCTCCGTGAGCCTGCACTTTCTGGTGGACAACCATCAGTCGCATTTGGCCCACCATCTTCTGTGTACCTTCCATGGGTCTGAGCCCTGCTGGCAGCCACTAGAGAGAGCCACAGTTCTGAGTTCTGATTTCAGGCTGCCCATCTCCAAGATGGCTCCAGGCCAGTTGTTTTCTCCCACAGCAAGAGTGGGACCCTTGAACTCACCACCAGCCATTGCAGCCCTTCACGTCTGCCGCTTCCCTGCATGTCCACTGTTCCCCTCCACTGATGGTCACCATCCTCATCACTGTGTGTCCATAGCTTCAAATTGCTCCTCTCAGCAGTGAGTCCTGTCTCAGAGAAGGTGCTGCCGGCTACTTCTACTTCCTTTCTCATTGATGCTTTTCTCTTTTACTCTCTGGGGGCTTCATTTTGCATTTCAGATTCTTCCTGGGTGCAGGGCACCCACCTTCCCCTTTCTTGTCTTCCTCACATTGCTACATTCTAGCATCTGAATGGTGGCTCTCCAAGAGACACTTTCTCTGTTGCTTAGTACTCCGCTATCTTCCCAGACTCTCTGCTTCAGTTTCTGATATGTAAACTTTTGTGGCCTGGAAAGTCATAGCCTTTTATCTTGTGGCTCAAACCCAGATGACATTCTTACAGCTATTTGGCTCTGCCATCCTATTGTGTTCAACCATTTACAGGGAATACAATGCAAGGAAACAGGGAGCTGTCTGCTGGCCTCAAGCGTTACATACCAGTACCTTAGCCTGTCTTATTTGCATTGCTTAGAGCCAATTGAAGGAAGAAGGAAATAGCATAACCAGCTCCGTACATATCAGAACATGGAGGCAGGGTTTGGTTTAACTAATGCTGAACTAATTGTTGTGGGAGGGGAGTTGCCCAGGTTTTCTCCTACAATTATTGATTTGCTTTTGCCCCAGAATCTCTTCTCTACTTCTTGAACATTCCCCCACGCCATTCCTTAGTAGCATTTATTTTTGAAGGTCAAAACCTAGATTTCGATTTAAAACTTTGCTAATACTTTGTTTTTTAGGCCTTGAATCACCACAACCAAATCTGCTCCTTGGGTTGGTTGTCAGTGAGAAACAAAAACACCTTCCAGAGCCTGTGGAGCTGGACAGAATAGAGGAGAAGGCCCCCCTGGACACACCAGGCCGTCACCACCTCCCTGCAGCCCCGCAGTCCAAGAGGAAGCCCCTCGAGAGCCAGCTCTCTCCTGCAGCTGTGGGGACCCCACACCTCAGTCTCTCCCTCTGCTGCCTCTCCCTGAGGCCCCTGTGTTGAAGACACTGTCGTCCCTCTCCCCAGGGATCACTCCTGCCACAGCAGCGCAAGCTCCCACGGCAGTGTCACCTGTCCCTCTGAGGCCTGCAGACCCAGCCTCGCCACTGCAGTTCCTCCTGCAGACACTCTTCAAGGGGAGCTCCTTCGTGGCGCCTCCCCACGACCCTGCTGGCCCGACTCCAACTCCTCAGCAGGACGGCAAAGCCGAGGGCCGGGCCAGGCCGTCAGGAGCCCTGCTCCTTGATCCCATCGTCCAGCAGTTTGGCTGCTTTACAAGCAGTGAGGAAGATGACATGCCCTACGACCCAGAGGAGGGGTACAACCTGGAGCGAGCCTCTGACACCCTGAAGTGGCGGGGTGTGAAATGCGCACCAGATTCTGCAGAGCAGGCAGAGGTGTCCTATGACCTGGAAGACGAGACCTTTCTGGAGGCGGCCAGGGTGCCCATTGCTGACCTGCCCAGTGTAACGTGCACAGACCTGGGCAGCAGCTCCCAGGAGAGGCCTGAGGACCACACGGAACTCGAGCCTCCTCCTGCCCAGCAAGGGCACCAGGAAACTGGGGAGGAGCTGAAGTTGTCGCTGGCTAGAGGGCGGCGCTTCCCCAGGAGCCGCAGGCCCCGGACCAGAGTCGGGGAAACCTTGGCCCAAAGTATGCCTCACACTCAAGGCCCAGTCGAGATCCCCGGCAAGCCCGACTCCTAGGTGAGAGCTGTGGGCATGAGACCCTTGCTGGGCACTGCTGTGGTAGGAATAGCATCTAAGAGGGGTGGCAGCTTTGAGGAGGAGCTGCCAGCAGGGAAGACAAAGCCGCAGCCAGACTCCTCGCCCTCCCCTGAGAACCCTGCCCGCCACACTGACCACCCACTACCCCTGCAGGGGACACCACACTGGACATGGGTGGAAGTGGGGAGGAGCCGCCAGAAGCCCACTTACCCCAGGGCTGAATGTCTGTGTCTCTAACATTCACTCTGCAGCCACTTCCTGGAGTTGATTGGTGGTGAGGATCCAGTCCTCACATGTGGGCTCAGGGCCCCAGCAGACGGGAAGGAACCTGTGACCCTTGACCATAGGATGAGGCAGCTGGAAGCCGACACCTGCAGAACGGGCCTCACCAGACCCCGTGTCTCAGTACCTTGATCTGGACGAGCCACACCCCAGAACGTGTGGCAGTAAATGTTGTGTATAAGTTACGCGATCTGATGTGTTTATCACAGCAGCCTCAGTGCTGTGCAGGACTAAAGCACTGCTGAGTTTTTACTGGAACTGATGCAATGATTTTTGAACTGACTTCTTAATGCTATAGATTTTACCCCTCCATAAACATGGCACGCCTGCCAATTCAGATACATGTCTTTCTTTGCATGTCTTGTTGTGTTTCATTGCTCACCTCTCTCACCTCTTCCCCTAACCCAGCACACTCAGGAGCTCTGGGTGTCCTTTCAGTCACGGGTGGATGGTGTGTACAGCGGGGCCCCATGGGGTTATTCAGAACTGGAAACTACCGCTGCCCGGCACCACTGCTGTGCTATTCTGTTCCTAGTTTGTAAAATTACAAAAGAACCAATTTTTACCATGGAAGGATATTGGATTTAGAAGAATCTCTAAGTCATTGTGGTGGTGCAGGCCTGTAATCCCAGTATTGTGGAAGGCTGAGGCAGGAGGACCACAAGTTGGAACCCAACGTGGGCAACTTAGCAAGAACCTGTCATAAAATAAGAAAAAATGTCAAGGATGCAGTTTCCTGTGATGGCCCCTTGTTCAATCCCCTGTATTGGAAACAAGAAACAAATAAGATTAAAGAAACAAGTGGGAAAGAACAGGCTCCATGGCCCCTCCCCCAGGCCCTGTGGCTGTTTCCCACAATGGTAGTAAATCTTAGAGCCAGGAGTCATGGGGCCCAGTGACTGTCAGCCCACGGCACCGGTCACCTCTGTGGACTCCAGTAGCCACCACTGCCCTCAAGCACCACTGCCTGTCACCATGGAGTGTCTTCCGTGTGGCCTTGGCATGCCCCATATTCATCCTCTGTCCCTATGTGGACCCCAGGATTGCTGCTTTCCAGATGGGCAGAGAGGGGTGCATCCAATGCTGGGGGGCTGAGTGTGGGGACAGCACGAGGGCCCGGTAGGAAAGGGACAGGCTAAGGGGAGGATGGAGCAGGGCTGGCTTTGGATTGCTTAATACCTAAGCATCTTTGAGTGTGATAAGGCATGTATAACATAAACATCGTAGAAGCTTCCCCCATTTTTTAATTAATTTTTGATAGGTGGTTTCATATTGGCATGGCATGAACCTCCTATCACAAGTCGCTGGAGCAAAAGAGAAAGGCAGAGATCTGAATCTGAAAGAAAAGTGTCACTAAACAATCCCACTTTTCCATTTTAGAACTGTAAATCTTGAAAGCATAAATATATATTTAATATGCCATGAGATTAGTAATAATGAATCATCATAGTCATATGAACACCTCTTTTTTAAAAAAAAATTTAGTTTTGTACCAAGAGCATCTTTTAACCAGAAAACCTTCTTGTCTCATTTTTAGAAAACTTGGTCTTTTGATGATGATCAATGTAAATATATCACAACAGTATAACTTTAATAACATTTATTAGGGTATTTCAAGGCTATGGAGATTATTGAAGCCTCTATTAATGAATAAAGGCTAGAATTTAATTTTTTCCAGGCAGCTGCTCCAATGGGAGTCCTAATAGTTTCCCTAAACCTGAAGGGTTCTCATTTAATTATCAAATTTTTGATAACCTATGGGAAGCAGATCATAATACTTAACATTTAATCTTGATCAATTAGAGATTTTTGAATCATTGTATATAGAGAAAAAAATGTGTTGTATTTATATAACCAGTGGTAAAATAATTTTGACCATCGGGCATCTTAGGTGGAAGCATGTTTCCAAAAATGCAAAAAAAAGTGTCGAGCTCAAATAAAACAGACGTTTACAAACTGGACACAAAGAATATATATATATATATATATATATGAAAATTTAGTTATAAAATCAGAATGAACTCAAGTATGTTTGGTTAAATTATAATTTATAGTTTTTAAATATTATAAATAAACGAGTTAGAACTTTTGTAGATTAACAGAGATCTCTTGCCATAAGAATCAGAACGAATAAAACCTTTTAGGCCTGTGAAAGCAAAGACAGTTATTAAGATGTGCCCTAGGCTGACAGTTTATCTGATTGGAATATCCAGGTATACAGGCTACTTGCTGCTTTGATAGCCATAGTTGTTGAATAGTGACAGCTGATGGCAAGGTAGTTCTAACTATTTCCAAGGGGGTGAGCAGACCAGGTTTGGGTGTAGAAAGAGGTTAACTCTGAGAATAGTGCCTGGCCTGTGAGATGTTCTGGAGAGAAATCACGACGAGAGGCAGTACTCTGGGGACTGGAGCTGTCTCTATTTTTGCTATCTGTTTTAATTAAAGGGTCTAAAGTTAACTTTGGATGAGTGGGAGAAACCCTAAGTGTTAAGAGTCTGAAGAGAAAGAGCTCAGATGCTGGCTGAATTGGGAGAGGTCTGGTGGAGAGGAACAGGAGGACGCGGGAGCAGCAGTCTGGACCTAGTGTGTGGCAGAGTGGCAAGCGGGAGGTGGCAGAGAAAATGGGAGTGGAGAGACTGCATGACCTCAGGTTAGAGGAATAGTAGGTAGCTCAAGTTTTGTGACTTGGGGCCTTTGGAATATGGCTCTGAGTGGGCTCGGCTGGACATGGATCTGTTTGCTAGTGGAGGCAGGTAGCCACCATGGTGGCAGCAGGGAGGGCAGGGGCAGCATGGTGCAGACAGGCTGGGGGTGCCAGGGCCTGGGAGGCTGTGGCAGGCATGGCTAGGGGCATGGCCTGCTCTGTTCGGGATCCTGCTGTGGGATGGGGTAAGGGGCCTGTGGTGCAGGATCACTTTTTTTTTTTAACCCAGGCTGTGTGCACAGGCACTGGGGTCCTGCTGTATTTGATCTTGACTTTTATGGTGGCACCAGGGCTGTGAGAGTGTCAAGCAGGCTTTGGTTAGTTCAGGAAGGGTGTGCCAGGTGCCAGCCTTTGGCATTGGAGTCACACAGCCTGGGACCCCTGACCTGGGATTGGTGCCCAGGTGAGGCAGGCAGTGTGTAGCTCCTGGAAGGTCCCCTAGGGTGCGTCTCAAGTCAAATGGCAAAGGACAGTGGTGGAAGGGAGTCAGCAAGAAGGAAGTCGGGGAGGGTCAGAGGCCAACTCGTTGCCCAGCATTGCATAAGTTTACAGTGAAGGTTTTAAAGCTTATGACTTATTGTTAAAGTAAATATTTTAAAAAAATCTTACAAAAAGAAAACCTCTAAAAAAAGGAAAGTATAAAGGGCAGGAAAATAGCAGAAATGAGACCAGACCAGAAAGGAAACTGAGGCAGAACAGGCTTGATATTTCTTCTAGACTGTAGAGGAGGATCAGGCTAGTTTGTCTCAGTGAAATCTGTCCTCCAGATCTTAAGAACAACCACGACCTAATGCCTTTTAACTGGTGGAGGAGCCCTATAGTTTATTAATAGGCATATATATATATATATATATATGTATATATATATACACATATAATTGTTGTCTAAGATAAGATACATCAAACACTTTCAGCAAGTCTAAATGTATCATATATAAAACAAATGTAAGCAAAGCATTCCTTTAAAGAAATGTTAGGCTGAACCAAGGTGCAACTGAGACCACTGAGGCAGGCAAAGTTGAAGCAACATGCAAGGACTTTATCGCCAACCTGATGTAGTCAGGCCAAGGACGAAAAGCCCATTGGCCCTGAGCAAAGGGTGAAGGAATTTTAGGTAGTGGAGGGAGGTATTGCTGAGGGTAATGCAAAATTTTGGGTCTCTGAGTAGGGGCTCTAAGGCTAGGTGATGGAGAGGCCAGTGTTGGGTACAGGGTACAGTGTTGGGTACAGGGGAGGCTGGGAGGCACAACATGTCTCTTGTGGATTTTCGTGGGACCAGGTCTTTGCAGGCTGAGCCGTGTGGGGACAGCTGCCAGCTTCCTGTTGAACGCCATGCCCCTCTAGGTGTGAACAGCAACCTGTTTGGAGGAGTTTTTCTCTCCTAGTTAGGTGGGGGTCTAGGTCAGAAACATGACAAGAAACATTATAAAGTGATTTATAAACACTGCAAACAGTGGCAAACAAGAATGACAATTATGATTACCTAATATAATTCAACAATTAAAAATAAAAGTAAACTCTTATTGCCTGGTAATTATTTATTATGGAAAAAATTAAAGGTATTGTGTTCTGGTCACTGAGAGCCATTTGGGCTTCTGCTTGAGAGAGAAGTGGGAGAGTGTGAGATTCTGTAGAAGGCAGGATAGCAGAGGCTGGGAGAGATGGACAGTTTTTCATTTCAGTACAGAGAAAGGTGTGGGAGAGGAAGCAGGAAGGAGAATTTCCCACTAGGAGCAGAGAAAGGTCATTGTCACATCTGGTGTGGTGAAAAGAGCCGCAGCAGGGCCTACACTGAAGGTCTTCAGTTTAATCCAAGGCCATGAGGGATGTGGGCGAGAGGCACCGGTCACTGCAATCGGTCATCACCAAACAGGGGCCAGTCTTCCCGGGGAGGGTCCAGCCATGATTGGTGCCAGGTTTATGGGCACGAAAGGAGAAGTGAGCCGTGAGTGGAACAGGGAAGCAGTTGACTGCAAAAGTGAAGGAGGTCCAGTGGAGAGGGAGGGGGTTAAGTTTCAGAGAAGAAAACCATGGAGCCAAAAGCAGTGCCTTGGGGAGCTGGAAAGCTGTAGGGAGCAGTTGCAGCTCTAGATTGATCCCTGTGTGGGGCCAGCCCTGGAAACACAGAGCTCAAAACAAGCCTCCATCAGAGGCTGCTCTAGCTCTGATGGAGAGCACCGAAGCTGTGTACACATGCTGGGGGCTGTGGCGTGGCCCAGGCACCATTGAACTGAGAATGAGGAAACACCTCAGGGGGCAAATTATGCCACAGCTGAGGCCACCTAGAGACTTTCTGGATGGTTTTCTTTAATTTGCATTATCTGTTGCCCTGAGGGGTCCTTGAACCCCTGCCAAGGTCCTGCTCAGGATTCCTCCATTGTCCACTCAACTCTTTACGTGTTCTGATAAATACCAGCAGCCTAGCATCAGGTAGCCAGCCGGCTAGCAGAGTTACAAGCTCTGCCAAGGATTTCACTCCTTCTACAGCCCTAAAGACCATGCCACATGTCTCATTCCTTTGAACCTTTGCCTTTGTACCCATTTGGGGCTTGGGGGTCTAGGAACAGACCCCAACACAGCTCTGAGAGCCAACGGGCCCAGGCTGGCCAGGCAAACAAGGAAGGGGCTATCATGAGCCCATCATGAGCAGCCCGATGTGAATTCACAATCTTGATTAGGTGCTGGGAGCTGGAAAGCTGGAGGTGGGGGTGTGCAGCTTGCTCAGCTGCTGCGAGTGCACAGTGGATAGTCAAGAGGGGCCAGCACTGCAGGACACCAGCTGTGGGTTGATGCCAGTTTCCAGATGTCCTGCAGTGCTCAAAAGCATAGTAAATGTGGAGGAACACACCATCATGTGGTGGGACCATGACAGTGAAGGGCAGAGTCTGCAGCATTTTCCTGGACTGTGATACTCATGCTTTTCATTCAGGACCACTGGGCAACTCTGGATGTTGGTTGGACAGAGCTGTGCTCCAGGACAGGACCTCTCTCTGAGTTTCAGAGAGCGAGGTGTCTACCACATGCACGTCAGTGACCTTTGACTTGATTTTCACCATGAGCTCTGATATGAGCCTTTTCTAAGAGTGAGGCAGCACAGCCCCCCTGACCTGAGGGCATGTGATCTGCTCTGCTCTGTCCTCAGCTGTCCCACAGCAGAGCACCCATTCTTGCTGTCCAGCGCTTTAGCCCCATGCCTTAGCCCACACAACCCCTTTCACCTCCTGCTCCTGGGAGGGTGGGATTCTGGGGAGCCTGGTTTCCCCAGCTGCCCATTAGAATTGCACGTTGTGGCCTGAGTCTGAAACTCTGGCCATGATTCCTAGATATTTAGTCCCCAGAGTTTGTAATTTCCAGTGAAGTATTGATCATATCTCAAAGTTATAAATTTAAATACTAAATGTTCTATAATTGATGTAACTATCAATTACAGTGAAAGATGTACTATTTGCTTAAAAGCTATGCAGTCATGTGTACAAATAAAATTGGTAGTGGGGTGTTCTGTGACTCCCCCCAGGAGGTGTAAAATAAACAGCTGCATTTAACTGCAAAGGTGCCAACCAAAAAAAGAGAAAACAGTATGTGGGTTTCTGTGAGGAAACATGTCCCAAAAATGTAGTGCAGCAGATGAAAAGAAAACAAGAGAGAAACAAAGTCATGGGATTGGGGGCCACAGACTAGGACTGAAGCCTCGACCACAGTTTTCTCCAGGTATTTATTAAACTTGTTTCTTCACAAAAAGCAGAAATGGGAAACAGGAGGGATAAAGTTCAGACAAGTGAGAACTTTATTGTTTAACTACCCCAGGGACCATCTTTGGCTATACCTGGGCTTCGTGTTTACTATTCTTTTGGAAAAATCTTAGTAAAGCATCTTGTGCTGTCCCAAGCAGCATTTGACTGAGACTAAGGTCTTGCTTTCATTTCCTTTTACACTATGCTTTAGCAAGACTTCCTCCCTGGAGTTACAACAGGTACGGTTCATTTAAGACATGTGTTTCCCCACATATCCCCCTGTTTATTTATCAACAATATTTTGAACTATTAACCTGAAGGCTGCAATTTGTCTTCTGGTTCCATGGCATTTTCTGGATGAGCATTACCAGTCTACAAAAAAGAAAGAAAACAATTATAATACCATATAGAACTATGGTAGATGTTTGGGAAAAAATGTAATTGTTTTAAAGGATTCAAAGGTTCTAATCTTGACTTCTAGGAAGATGGCAGAGTAGTAAGCAGCAGAGAAAACAACTTCTCTGAGAATCACTATCCAGACACTAAAATATAGCATTGTGAGGAAGACAAGAAGGAAGAAAGAGGGTCCCCTGGATCCAGGAAGAAGCTAAAGTACGAACTGAAGTCCATGGAGAGAGTGAGAAGAAAAACTTCAGTGAAGAAGGTGATAGCTGGTGGTGCCTTCTGAGTTGGACTCAATGCATGAGGGGAGCTCTTGGAACCTGATGACACACAGTCACAATGACAGTGACAGCTGGTGACCCTGAAGTTCTCTGCCTCAGAGAGAGGAGCAGTGGATATGGAGGACTGCACTGGCTGGCAGTGAGTGCAGAGGATTGAGTCCTCCCACAGGGAGAGAACAATTAGCCAGGACCCATTTTGGGATGGGGCCAGATAAGCCCAGAACCCAGAACTGCTGCCAGCTCCCTGTGGCAGCTCCTGGCTGGGTGCAGACCCATGGAAATTGCGTGAACTGTGGTAAGCCAAGTGAGTCTGGTCTCAGGGCAGGCCTACTGAGGTTATCCACTGCTCTGCTATAAAGCAACTGCTGGCCTGCTGGGATAGGTCAGCATGATTCGAAAGTCTGTCTGCACAGGCTGCCTACTAGTGAAACCAGAGAGAATCCTAGAATATTTGTCTTTTTCTTTTCTTCTTTTAGTTTTTTCTTTCTCCTTCATTGATTTTTATGAGTGTGAAAGTGGTTCCTAATCTTTTTGTGGGTGTGGTTCTGCTCTGTTCTTCCTTTTATCTCTTCCATCTCTCTTTTCCTTCAGTTTTCTGCACCAGTTTTCCCAAGTTGGTGTGTCCCCTTTTGTCCTCCAACCTTATTTCTAATCTTTCTTTTCTTCTACTTCTCTGTTTTCTCCTTAGTCCATTTAAATTTTTTTTGGGGGGGGTACCAGGGATTGAACTCATGACCTCACACTTGTCAGGCAGGCACTTAGGCCACTGAGCTAAATTCCCAGATTCCATTTAAAGTTTTAATTCTGAGAGCAAAATTGACACATAAAGGACTTATATATTGCACAGAATTGTGTTTTTTTAAATATAATCACAAATCTGGTTAATATGCTTCAAAGTTGCAAATTAAGGATTAGTTAAGTTTGTTGATTTCTAGGCTGTGTTTGGAACCACTATAACCAAAATTGACATAATTATTCTAAACAGCCATTGGTCCTGATAATCCATGACTTAGATTAACTAAGGGTCACAGAAAATACGGTGGCACAGTACAAAAGAATCAGTGCCTAGGCCAAACAAGCAACTTATCATCTCCAACAAACTGAAGAGGTAAGATCTTCCAACAGACTCAAAACTCAAAAATCAGCAACACCTGGAAGATACCTCAGAGAAGGAATCATCATCTAATGGTCTTAAATACTACCAATAAAGCAACCCACCATAGACAACTTACAAACATCACCGCAGAAATTAAACCAAGAAAAGAAATAAGAAGACATGTAAGATGCAAACCCAGACATTCAGTTCAAAGGAAAACCCAGGGGTACTGAGGTGGGACAATCCAAAAGCAACCCCCTGACTCACTCAGTCTCTCTGAAATGGAAACAACAAAGCAACTGAATGAGACTCTGGAAAAAAATGAATCAGATAACTACAGATATTACCAAAATACACACTGTGCTTAACTATATTAGAGCAGACAGATAAAAAAATAGATAAGCTTAAGCAAATTATGAAAGCACAACATAGGAAAGAAATAGAATCCATAAAGCAGATTCAAGCATATATCCAGGAGAATAAGAACCCCACTGAAAATATTAGAAGCAGATTAGGCCAATGTGAGGACAGGATCTCAGATACTGACGACAGACTTGCACTTAGTAACCAATAGAAAAAAGATTTCTCAAAAATAGCAAGGGATCATGAGAAACCAATCCAGCAGTCAATGAGACAAAGAAGACTATCTTAAGATTAATTGGAGTCAATGACCAAGCAGGAGATATCACAAATGACATTTAAAAATGTTCACAAACATCATGACAGAAAACTTTCCAGGTAGAGAAAAACAATTTTACGTACAGTTAAATGTGGCATATACAACTCCATTAGCAATGATTAAGAAAAAAAAACACACACACAACTACAGCCAGATATGTCATATTCAAGAGTCTAGAAATTCAACACAAGAATAGAATCCTAAAAGCTGTTAGACAAAAGAAACATATCACCTATGAAGGAAAGCCAATCAAAATCAAGCTGACTTCTTAGCACAAACTCTTGTCAAGGAGAGCTTGGAGTGAAGTATTCTAAACTCTAAAGGAAAACAACCTTCAACCCAGATTGAGGCACCCTGCCAAACTATCTTTCAAAACTGATGGAGAAATAAGATACTTCCATGGCAAAGAAAAGCTGAGGAAATGTACAACCAGCAAACCAGCATTCCTAAATGTTCTGAAGGACATTCTAGAAAGAGATAATAAGGACTACAGCTCCATGAACCCCAACAGAAGGAATCCATCAGGGAAGGCAAACAATTAGAGGAGAGGCAAAAAAAAGGATGGGGGTGGAACCAACAACAGGAAAATAACATGACAAGGATAAGTCAATACATATGAGTTATAAGCATCAAAGTTAATGGTCTCAATTCACCAGTCAAGAGACACAACTGCCAGAATGGATCAAGAAGTAAGATCTAACAATACGCTGCATGCAAGAACAGATTTAATTAAAAAATAAATTCACAGACTGAAAGTCAAAGGATGGAAAATATTCCATGAGACATGAACCCAGTAAAAAGCAGGGGTAGATATTCTATTTTCAGACAAAGTGAATTTCATGCCAACTGATTGAGAGGTAAAGAAGATCATCATATCCTCATAAAGGGAACATTCCAAGAGGAAGAGATAACAATCATAAATATATATTCAACAAATACCAGTGCACCCAGCTATATAAAACAATTACTAACAGACATGAAAAATCAAATAAACCCTAAAACAGTTGTATTGGAAGAACTTAATACCTCACTGTCACAGAAGACAGCTCAACTAGACAAAAAAAAAAATGAAATACTAGAAGTGAACCAAACTTTTGAACAAATGGACTTAGTAGATGTCTATCTACTAAGTAGTGTTCCACCCCGACAATATCAGAATACACATTCTTCTCAGCTGCACATGAGACATTTTCCAAAATAGACCACGTGGCTCATAGAACATGCTTCAGTAAGTGCAAAGGAATTAAAATTATCCCATGCATACTACCAGACCATAGTGCAATGAAATTGGAAATCTATCCCAAAGGAAAAAACAAAAACTTTATTAACACATGGAAATTAAATAGCATCTTATTGAACAACCAGTAGATCACAGAAGAAATTAAAGAAGAAATTAGACAGTGTTTACAGTTGAATAATAATGACAATACAACATACCAGAACATGTGAGACACAACGAAAGCAGTCTTAACAGGGAAATTTACAGCAGTAAATACCCATATCAGGAAAACAGAGCAAGCACATATAAACAACTTAATACTGAACCTCAAACTACTAGGAAAAAAAGGGCATGCTAAACCAAAATCTCATACAAGGGAGGAAATGATAAAGATCAGAGAATAAATTAATGCACCGGAGACTAATAATACAAAGAATCAATGAATGGAAGAGTTAGTTCTCTGAAAGATTAAATAAAATTGACGAACCGTTAGCCAACCTTATCAAAAAAGAAAAGACTCAAATCCACACAGGAATGAAAAGGCTGAAATCACAATGGACTATGCAGAAATCGAGAAGATCATCTACACTTACTTTCAAAACCTGTATTCTAAAATAATGGAAAATACAGAAGCAAGGGACAGATCCCTAGATACATATGAATTACCAAAGCAGAACCAAGAACATATAAACATCCTAAATAAACCAATATCAATCAGTGAAATCAAAGATATAATTGAAAACCTATCAATAAAGAAAATTTCAGGTTCTGATTGATTCACTGCTGAATTCTACAAGAAATTTAGAGAAGACCTAACCCACTACCTCTCAAACTCTCTAATGAAATTCAAAGGAAAGCAATACTCCCAAATTCATTCCTGGAAGCAAGCATAACTCTGACACCAAAACCAGAGAAGGACCAACTAAGAAAGAGAATTACAGGCAAATCTCCCTAATGAACATAGATGTAAAATCCTCAAACAGATACTGGCAAACAGATTGCAGCAAATCA
>PVLA01018220.1:0-15077 GCA_004027455.1 Hydrochoerus hydrochaeris | reverse complement strand
GTGGTCACCCAGAGACACTGTCAACCTTTTGAGGTCCCTGATGAAGGTTTTATGTTGTCAGTGTCTAAGTTAAGGAGCCCAGGGACCCAAACCTCTCTGCTCCCATTCCCAAGTTCACATGCCCTTCCAGGTAGAAATCTGTGTCTCCATCAGAAAAACTAGAAAGGGGTTAGATGTTCTAGGGGACAAGATGGGCAGCTGCGGGTTAGTAACCGGAGTGTCCAGTGGAGTTAGTCTTAAGCACACTCTGCTCCTCCCTGGCATCCCCAGAATCTGTCTGCACCCCACCCTCCTCTGTGCACAGACAGGGGAAGGGAAGGAGGTCCACTGATGGAGGGCTCAGGGAGGTGGGGATGAGGGGGAGGCCAGAGCCAAGCCCCATGTGGGGGCACAGGAGTGACTCCCTGGAGGTGCATGTGTCCATTGGGGCTGTGAGAAGAAGGGGACACTGGAGTGTTGAGGGTCCCTCCCTACTTGTTTCCAGGGGGGCACAGACTCTGCCCAAGAAGCTGCTATCTGGGGACTGGCCCTGGGTCCAGGGGCTGGGAGCCTGTTCACTTTACCTTCATTAAAGCTGCAGACTGCTGCTGTTCCGGGCCACCCCAGGGAGCTGTGACAGGAGGGCCTGGGAGGAAGGGAAACTAAAAGAACAGAAATAAAACAGAGTGAAGGCATAGAGGAAGATGTCAGGGCATCCAGTAAGGGAGACTTCATGACACAGCTCCTTTGAAATCGCATAACAGCCAGGCATGGTGGTGTACACGTGCAATCCCAGTACTCCAGAGACTGAGGCAGGAGGATTTCCTTGAGATTGAGGGCAGCCTGGGATCCACAGTGGACTCAAGAGCCTGGACTGCCTATTAAGACCTTTTCTCAAAAATTAAATAAAATAGTCACAGAAACAGACTTTGTGGCAAACAGTATTTACTCTCAAAAGGGACCACATTCTGTTACAATGTAAACTTCATCAGGCACTTAGGACAAGCCTGCATTTGTCTGACCTTTGTCACTTGATGAATTCTCCTCACTTGCCAAATCTGGAATGTGCTAGGACTTGGATCCTAGATTTTCCCTACGATGACCTTTCTCTTACCTCTTAGTGATCACCTTCAGTTCTGTGGCATCAAATGCCAGCTACACAGCAACTCTGAAAGTTGTGACTTCAACCAACAGCCTATTGCGAAATTGGTCTCATGAAAGCAGTAGTCTCTGTGACATTTCCGTTTGCATATCTAGTAGTATCTCCAGCCTTCTAGACCCTGAATTACGCCTTTAGTGTCACTCCTAGGACCTGTTCTCCTCACAGGCTTTAGCATCTCGGGGGAAGGAGCCCACCTGTCCAGTGGCTTAGGCCTAAAACCACGGGGCGCCTTGGATGGCCACTTCCTCTCTTAGCACACAGCCTAGCGGCCAGTCTAGCAGCCTTTCTCTCTCTTTATCATGGTGTTGAGGATTGAATATGGGGTTTTCACTCTGAACTGCTAAGTGCCTAGAGTCTTTCTTTCTGTGGGTTTGTATTTTTTCTTGACATTCTATCCTTGACAGAAAAGCAAAATTTGATGTGTCTCTACCTCTATTGTCCCCACTCTGCTCCAAGCTACTGTCACCTGTGCCCTGGGTTGTTGTGTTTCCCTTCTTTCCATGAGACTCCGGCTTCTGTCTTGGAGCTCTATGTTTGCCCAGATTCAGATCCTCCAAAACGCTGATGCTAAGATGGGATCAAATGTACATGGAATTGATTGTGGGAAACTTTGTGAGAGAAAGTGAGAAGAGAATCAGGAGAGACTGGCATAGCCACCAGACTGTGGTGCAAGTCTGAGGTCACATGGAGGAGGGAAGGCAGGTTAGGTGAAATGTTTACAGGCTTTTGTGTGCTGATGAAATGCTGGGCAAGGCTCAGGGAGGGAAGCTTTTATGGGATTACAAAGAGGGAGCACAAAGGTAGAGAACTTGGCTGTCTTTGATTGGTTCTTATCACATATATCACAGTGACCAGCCATTTCTAGGAGACAGAAGCAACCAGAAAGGCAGCAGTCTCCCTTGTCTTCCAGTCTGCTGGTGTCTCTAACACACAAGGCCTGGCATTACCCCTAGGAGCCTCCCTCACCGCCCAGACCATTTAGCACAGGAAGAATGTTCCCTCTTCAGTCAGCCCTGCTGTGCGCTCAGGATCTTTGCAGACCATGAAGTTCCTGAATCTGCTTCTTTGCCTATTCCCCTTCAGCATGACATTAACATCATGAAGTGAGCACTGCTGGGAGTACACAAATCTTGCAGAGGTTTCTACTACAAAAAAAAATCTCAACAGGGCAGTCAGCATGGAAGAGGTTTTGAAAATTTAACCCTCAACTCTATGCTCATAGTAAGGTGTAATTTCTAATGATCCTGCAGCATCCATGGACCAAAGGCTCCTAATAAAGTTCAAGGTGTAATTCACAATCACCATCAGAGATACTAAAATGATTTGCAAATTGCTATACTGGAAGAGGAAATACTCACTGTACAAATAATGCATCCAGGGCAGTGGTCATTACATGATGTAGACATATATGGAGTCACTAATGTGCTGCTCCAAAAAAGTAGTGCACAAACTCCAAATCCTGATACAGTAGAACTGAATGTCTTTGTTCCCAGTCTTCCTAGGATCTGAAAAACAGATCAGAAAAAAATATTTTAACAACTCACTCTCTTCCCCGTTGTGTTTGAGTGAACTGAAAATACATTCATCTCAGCTGAGTTGAATCTGGAAATTTCCAAGGGGAGACTCACTGCTCTGAAGATTAAGAACACAGGAGGTGTTAGGAAATACATTGGACCCTCCCACGTAGTATCACATTTCACGTGGAATACTACAGAGCACTTTAAAAGACAAGCATTCCTTGCTTCCTAATTGTCAGCATACCACTAAAGTCTTGCCCTGAGTAACCAGACAAGGTTCCTATGCCTTCCCCAAGTGACCATACAAGCCCTCTTTCAGTTCAGTCCTCCAGGTATCCATGCTGATACACTTACCATTGGTGGTTGTCATTGCAGCACCAATAAATAGACGGTGCTCCAGAAATGAAGAACTGATCAAAGAAAGAATCCACTCAGAGCTGACTTTTGCCTCTGGTCCTTATACAATTTTCAAGGTCCCTTCACTGTCTTGTCAATACCATCCAACTAAGTAGTCCACACTAAGGGCCAGAAGAAGTCTGCACAGGTGTCATGTCTGGGTGCAGATCCAGATGTTCCCAGAGTAAAGGATGGCTAGAGGGTGGGAAAATAAAGAGATGAAAGCAGAGGTCAAGTGAATCCCTCTCTCCTAATGGGAGGAAAGGAACTGCTCAACCATCATAGTGGCATTTATTGATACATTTAGCAAGATGAAGTCACATGGCACACCCTTGCCTAGAAATGTATTGTTTGGATACCTTGGGCCTTGGTGTACTCTGAG
Organism: Hydrochoerus hydrochaeris; assembly: GCA_004027455.1. Lineage (NCBI taxonomy): Eukaryota > Metazoa > Chordata > Mammalia > Rodentia > Hydrochaeridae > Hydrochoerus > Hydrochoerus hydrochaeris. The sequence continues at coordinate 11,641 of PVLA01018220.1, read as the reverse complement.
CTGGGGCAGCTTGTTTGTCAGGGGCACACATTGACCTCTTACTGCTCCACACAAATGGTCAGTCTCCAGCTTCAGCTGTACCCTGCACACAGGTATCCCAGAGAGAGGGATGAAGGTATTTGGCAACACCTGACATTTAAGATAGGGGACTCATTACTGATACAAGGAAAGGTGCCCATAGGTAGCAATGAATTCCAATCACAGGAGAAACCTCACTCTAATGGAAATAGAAGGGACCATCACTGTCCCAAGGCACAGCATTGTCAATCCAATGAGAATCAAGGCTACTCAGAAGATAAGAACTTCCTGTGAGTAGTTGCTGCTTCTCAGAGGAAAGACATTTCCCAACATCATAACATATTTTTAACACACTTTGAAAAGTCCAAATAGGGCAGATTCCAAGGATAAGTCTTCATGTCAAAATGTTCCCTAATCAGAATTTTCTTAACCTAAAACACAAGTCTGTTTCTAGTTTTTAAAGCATGTGTTCTTCTATGCTCTGCTAAAGAAAGACAATGCAGTTTCTGCTGATTGCTGATAGCTCCATTCCACTCATCCATTTACTGATGCCCTAAGTTTAATTCAGGACAGAACTGGGCAAATTGGTGAAATGGAGATGCCAGTTTACTGGTCACTGCAATCCTGTGCTCCAAGCCTATGCTAGCACCTTGGCCCACTCACCCACAGGGCCTGGGGCTGCCCCTTCAAGAAGGGCAGCAGAGTCTTCTGCAGCTGGCCTGGGTGCAGGATGTCCTCACTCCCTGGAGAGCTGAAGATCAGCCCCCTGGCTGTGTCTGCCCCTGCTGTCCAGTCATCGCTGTAGAGAAGAGGAAAGAGAGCCTTGCTCAATGAAGGTACATGTTCAAATATCCTCCACATTCAGGATCATCACCTCAACACGGGGGAGTTGTGGACTCAGGGATTGGATCACATTTAACTTCTCCCTGTTTTCTTAGGGCAGGGTGAATTCTTCATTTATTATCATTCCCACATCTCCCTAGGTTCAATGCAAATGAAACTCAGATGGTTTCACATTGTCTCACTAAAGTGCATGCATTGTTCCTGATCCTGAAGCAAACAGTGTCCCCTGCCTAAGACTGGGAGCTCTCCCCTAGGATCCAGAAGGAGGCCACAAGGCTCACACACAGCAAGGTGACACAAAAGATGTTCTCTATTTCATGGTTTCCTCCAGCTCATTTTACTTGACTCTCCCCATAGACCAGGCCCCCACACCCTCCAACTGGTCACCATCCTGGAGACAAAGTAATGGCTGAGAAGCAGATGGTTCTTCCTGCCTTCACATCTTTCCAGGGAGCATGTAGGAGTTAGCACCTTCTCTGATCCATGGACTCTGATTCCCAGTCTTCTCTGTGAGTGACCTTCTCAAATGTTGGTTCTGTGACACACACTTTGCTAGAGTTCTGCCTCATGCCCTTGTTACCTCTGATTTATTTGCTCAATGAGTATCAGCAAGGCTTAAGCTGTATGCTGTGTCTCTAACACACTAATCTCTCTTCTCTCTCATAAGTGGTGGCATGAACTCAGCCTAGGTGTCCTTCCAAAAGATCTGTGTAGAGTTATGTAGCCATGCAAGAGAAATCAGATATTTCTTCAGATAGGACTTTGGACTATTTGGTGACAAAGAACTTGCATAGCCCATGAATGAGTAGTGGATGTGCTGAGCTGTCACAATCACCACTGTGACCATGTGAAGAGCAGAGATAAAGGATTATCTGCATCAGCACCGTATATACCATTAGCCCATCACACTAACCCATCTACAAGAAATGCAGGCAAGTCAATGCCATATAGAGTGACACATCCTTCTCTCCTGGAGAAGTACCATGTCCTGTCATGTGGAGCCAAATGTACGAGCAAGGAGCATGCAGTTCCCACTGTCTGAGATCACACACTGTGCTGGAGGAACTTCTTGGGAAAGGTTTCTGAATGCACTGCAGAGCAGTGATCCTTCCTGGAATGAGTGCATATGCAGGTAACACTGGCTGAGGTTTGGGGACAGAGCTATGTAATGTCTTGTCTAATTTTACATTCATGAATGTTCCTCAAATTCTAGGAGTCCATGGGTGGACTATGCCAAAAGCTGAGGCTCATACAGTTTGTTCTTGAGTTTTCCCAGTAGAAGAAATTGTATGAGCAGAGTAATCAGCAAGCTGTTGTTTATAACACTACCTGTACGAGAAGGTCATCCCTCCATATGGCATAATTTTTCCCAAAAGTTTACTGGGCCTTCGAGTTGTGGGTGCAAGGTTATAAACTCTTGGAGTGATAGAAACCTTACTTTTCTGGTTGGAAATGATAGAAGGTGGCCAGCCCCACACATGTTTGTAAAATTTTTCTAACAATCATGTTTTGTTCTGAATCTGAAAAAGAAAAAATTTTTGGATGAGTCCCAAGGTGGAGAAGGCCAATTCCCTTGATATTACTCTACTCAAATTTATTTATATATATTGACAATATATATTTTATTAAATTTTCTTTGAGATATAGATTCACTTGTAGTTTTAATAAACAATAAAGATTTATCTTCTGTACATTTCCCTAATTTCCTCAATGGCAGTAAATATTTCTCCATCTCTTTTGCTTATTTTGTTAGTGGATGGTTTGCTGTTTTGCTTTTGAAATTTGACAGTTCTTCCTAAAATCTAAATATTAGTCCTTCTTCAAATATTTTAGAAGTACTTTGGCCAACTTGTCTATTGTCTTTTCATTCACTTAATCAGATCTTTCATGAAACAAATATTTTCCTAAAAATTTGACAAATTCTAGTTTATCAAGGTTTTTGTGTTATGTCTCATACTTTTGGGGTCAAGTCAAAAAACTATATGCCTAGCCTTAGTTAGCAAACATTTTTTACTGTGCCTTTTTTTCTAAATGTTTATACTTTTAGATTTTATGGGGTTTTCCCTTAACAAGTATCTAGTAACCTTCTTTGTCTTTTTTGGTCAGTCTTTGCTTGAAGTTCACATTATTTGCTAATGAAATAGGTACTCCTGCTTTTTTCTGGCTTCTTGTCATGTGGAATATTGGTTTCCATCCTTTGAGTTTCAGTCTATCAATCTCTTTTTGAGTTAGATGTGTTTCTTGTATGCAGCCTATTACTGGGTCTTGTTTTTGATCCATTCTGCCAGTCTGTTTCTTTGAATGGTGAATTGAGTCTATTTACACTGATGGTTATAACTGACAGATACTGACTTATCTTGGTCATATTATTTTCTGCTATTGGTCTCTTGTCTGTTTCCTCTAATTGCTTACCCTGCTGAATATCTTCCTTATATTGCTGTTGTTGAATTTGTGCACATTTTTATCTCTCTCAAAAACATCTTTCAGAATGTAAGGGAGAGTTGGTTTGGTGGTCATGAATTTTTCAGGTGCTCTTGGTCATGGAAGTATCTTATTTCTCCACTGATTCTGAAAGACAGTTTTGCAGGGTACATCAATCTTGTTTGTAAGTTATTTTCTTTCAGGATTTAGAATACTTCACACCAAACTCTTGATTTAATAGATTGTGTTGAGAAGTCTGCAGTAATTCTCATGGGCTTTCCTTTATAAGTGATTTGGTCTTCTTTTCCTCTAGCAGCTTTTAATACTCTGTTCTTATGATGAATTTATGAAATTTTGATCACCATATGCCTTGGTTTAGATTTGTTTCTGATTCTTTTTTATCATAAAAACAAAAAAAAGATAAATGCAATATAGAATTTCCAAAAAAGTAATGCAAAACTAACACTAGTAAGTGTATTACATTTATTATCTTCCAAGCAGTTGAAGATACAAGATTCAGACATAAAAATGATCAATCAATGAAAACACAAAGTGTTCTTTTTGATCAACAGAGATTAGTAATATAGTTATCTATGTGGTATATATATACATACACACATATATGTAATCATATATGCATATAATCTCTTACCTTCTTTCTTTTTCCCTGTCCCCTATCCCAGTTGTTCTTTCCTTTTGAGCACCTTATTTCTCCTTCATTTTCACACTATCCATTATACAATGTGGATCTTATATACTCTTTCAGTTTTTTGTTTTTTACACTAAAGTATTTTACACTAAAGTATACAGTGTTTACATGTGAGTCTAATTTATTTCACTTATGAGTATAGTCTCAAGGTGTACTCATTTATGTATAAAAATCTCAAGTATATCCTCCTCTATAGCTGAGTAATACTCCATTGAGTAAAAGCACCTCATCTTTTTTATTCATTTTTTGGTTGATGTACATTTGGTTTGTTTCCAAGATTTAGCTATTATAAATTTTGCTATTATAAACTGTTGGGAACTATGGAAGGTGGAGATTGATCACATCTGTGGGGCTAAAGCAAGCCCAGCCCAGAGAAAACAGAAAGACCAAAACAAGCTATGTTAACAAGTTGTTCCAGCATCAAGAAGGCAAGGGGCCCAGGCCTGCCAAGCAATGGGTTGCTAGGCAGAGGGGCTGAAATTGACCTCATCTCTTCCAGTACATAAATAAATGTGCTTCAGTGGTTGAGCAGTTCCTTTCCTCCCATCAGGTGGATAAGGGCCCTACCTGACCCCAGCTTTAACTTTTCTTTATTTTTCTCATTCTCTCATGGTCTTTAACCCCAAGAACCTCAGAAGCCACACTGGCATAAGGTGAGAACACAGACAGGGAAAGAGATTGAGGGCAAGAGGACACTTCTCATGTGTGCATAATTTAGGGTGAGAGGTGACTGGTATAGGTCAATAGTCATCACTGGAATATATTGATATTGGCTTCATCAGGTGTAAAGAGTGGGGCATTGAAACTCCCTTATTCGCTAGGGCCAGTTATAAACAGGCCTGGGAGAAACCCCTTCCCTGAAGAGAAAAGAAAAAAAAAAGAGGTATGTTGATTATATAAGCTGTCTAACTATGGGACAACTTATCCAAAATAATCACAAATGTAGAAGAAACTGTTTGTTGAATGCTTGATTCCAGTATTTATATTCCTTTTGTGGATCTGGATTAGACAGGTTTTTAATAACCTTAAGCTTCTTGAGATAAAGAAATTGGAACTGGCTCCAGGCACTGTTTCAGAATCAAGTCCCTGGCAGGGAAAATATGGCAGCATGAGAACCATCCTGATAACATTAAATGAGCCACTAACTGCCCAGCAAAACCTTCAACTATCTGTCCAAACTATAGAGGACAGTATCATTGGGCCACTCGATGTAAATTCAAAACTTTCATCAGGGCCTGAGGCAGCCCTGCCAAAGAGTAGGGGTGTGAAGGCTGAGATGGCTTCCCCAAGACAGCCTGGCCTTGCTTGACCTTGCAGGCTCCTAATGGTAGGGGGTTATTATGGTCCTGATTTGTGGTTTGCTGTTTCCTGTTTACAAAATCCTCTTACAAAAGACAATTTCAAATAACCAGTAGCACAGCAACTAACCTTGAAAACTTCTAAACATTCAACATTTGGCTTTCACTAGCTGGTAACAGGCTGGCTCCAGCATATCATTGTCTCACTATGCCTTTGTAGTGGGTCTTGATACCTGGTAAGATAAAATCTCAAAATCCATTGTTACTTCAAAATTGTTTACTACAGAGCTACTTGTTTCAAATTCACAATTAATGTAAGTCTACATTTATTTAGGTCCCTTCTGCTTTCTTAAGTCAATTTTAGTTGTCAATAGACTGACACTACACAGCTTGCTAAATTTCTTGCATTTGTCTCCAGAAGAAGAAATTGTAAATTTTTACATAGTTGGGAGGAAGCTGAAAAACAGCTTAGAGCAAGACAAGGGAAAACACAAACCAACACAAATCCAGTTGGCCCTCTACAGATTTTAAAGACTTATTTAATAGAAACTGCAGCTTTTGCTCCTCTCACTACTTCTCACAGGCCCCCAGGCAGGGGAGGGCATCAAAACCTCCACTGAGCCTGGAGTTTGGCCCAGACATGGAAAGTAAAGAAACAATGTTGCTTGTTTCAGCACCAAGGAGAAATCAGGGTTATGGCTCAATTGATTCAAAACACAGTTCAAACCAACCTCGAGTGTTGTATTGCTCAATTGGTTATTCTTCCCTTGACAAAAACTGGAAAATCTATAAATAAGCAAAGGTTACCTAAGGATTTTGGATCTTCTGATACTTATTAGAAAGGTGGGACACGGCTCTGGCCTGCCCAAGCCATCCTGGTTTTTCTCATTGCCTGTGCACAGGCTTTATGCCTCAAAAGTTTACACTGCCCAGGTGCTCAGATCCCTAACAACAGTGGGGCCTCCAGGCCTGGAGCACCACCTGCATGTCACAGGAGACTCCAAGGTACCTAAATGTAAAATGCAGTTTCCATTTTCTTTATACTTACCACAAAAAGTCTTTATAATCTCCAGGTCTAAAAATGATTAAATGTGCTCACAACTGACATTTAAAAAAACAAAAGGGAGAGTTTACCTCATAATAGATTTCATTTGGCAATATATACCATTTAAAATATTTAAATTCTAATAAAGACATAAGTACTGCAGCAGAAAGGTAATGCAATCAAATAAAGGCTAAAAAGTGTCCATTGGAAAGATCTTCATACTGGACAATAAAAATACCCATTCCAATGGTAATGTGGGGTCCAGGGTATGCTTTTTTTTTTTTCAGGAAAAGCTAAATAACCTATCTAGGTGCCATTGTGTGCTGTCCATCTATATCCTGGACCCAAACCCAGAAAAGGAGTTGACCTTACCTCTCAAGAAGCTGATGCTCAGTCCTATGACAGTGATGACTTGGAGACCATGCCACACCTGATAGAAAAAGATGCAGCAGAACCAACATTAATTGACCCAAGATTCCCAGAAGGTGACAGCAAAAAATAAAAAGGGTCCAAATAGATGACAAAACTGCATGCTAAGTCCTATGACAAAAATATATGTTATCTATAGCTAAGATTTTCTTTGATAAAAGACCTCTGCTGACTGCCCTACAACAAATTTGACTAGTCTATTTAAAATTACAAATTCTACAATTGTAAAAACTTTGTGTAATTCAATTTGGCTAAAATATATTTGAGTGCACTTTGATTGTGAAAGTTGTAAATCTGTGTATGTGTTTGTCCAGTCTGTTAAGCTGTTGATGGAAGTTGCTGAGCTAGTGATCACTCACACCTATGGAGCCAATAGCATAAGTGCCTTTACAGAGTACCCAAGTGGCACAGAGTGCCTGAGAAATGCCCTGAGGGCATAGGGTGCTGGAGGTGACAGGTGTTTCAACCCTGAGGACACTAAGTGTAAGAAGCAAGCTATTTTAGCAAAGGGGCATGAAATAGCCCCCAGTAACTTGGAGAGCTCTTGGGGACACTGACAACTCTGTGTTTGTTTCTACATCTGTTTGAATCTATACAGATCATCTGTCCACATTTGTCCATTTGTGTTTGTCAATAGCTGTTCTTTTATTTTGAGCTCAGCAAATCTTTTATTTTGTCTTTTGAGTTTTAATCAAGGTTTATTTGAGTTATAGAATTACAAAACAGAACTTAGCAGAAGCCTGCATCAGGGGTAAGCTGCCCAGAATCTCCACCATGGGCCTGGCCTCCCACCGGGAATTTAGCAGAAGCCTGTATCAGGCATAGGCTGCCCAGAACCTCCACCGTGGGCCCACCTGGCCTCCCAGAACTTAGCAGAAGCCTGCTTTAGGGGTAAGCTGCCCAGAATCTCCACCATGGGCCCGCCCTGCCTATGGGAACATAGCAGAAGCCTGTATCAGGCATAGGCTGCCCGGAACCTCCACCATGGGCCTGCCCTGCCTCCCAGAACTTAGAAGAAGCCTGCATCAGGGGTAGGTTGCCCAGGATCTCCACCGTGGGCTCGCCCTGCCTCCGGGAACCTAGCAGAAGCCTGTATCAGGCATAGGCTGCCCAGAACCTCCACCTTGGGCCTGCCCTGACTCCCAGAACTGAGCAGAAGCATGCATCAGGGGCAAGCTGCCCAGAATCTCCACCATGGGCCTGCCCACCCTCCAGGAACTTAGCAGAAGCCTGTATCAGGCAGAGGCTGCACAGAAACTCCACCATAGGCCCACCCTGCCTCCGGGAAGTTAGCAGAAACCTGCATCAGGGGTAGGCTGCCAGGAAGCTCCACCGAGGGCCCGCCCTGCCACCTGAAACTCAGCACAAGCCCGCCTCAGGGGTAGGAACCTCCCCTGTGGGCCTGCCCTGCCACCAGGAACAACAAGGAGACCACCCAAGACTGAAAACTGCCCTGGACTGCTAGAGATGGGACCACCCTCCCACCTGGAACATCAGAAGACCTCAGAGGGATCCAGTTAGTATGACAAAATGCAGAATTTTGCTCTCAGGTGGTAAACTTTGGACTACACCAGATTGATTGTATCAATGTGGTGAGTATACACCTAAAATAGAGGTGTGCAGGGGATAAATAGGGCCAGTAGTAAAACCCCCTACAACTAACTGTAAGACTTTGGTGTGTCTGAAAAGAATGTGTGTGATCCCCTCCTACACATAGAAAACAACAGGCAGAGTGAAAATGACAAAATGAAAAAGCAAAATGAAGTCTCAAACATATAGTTCACCAGAAGCAAGTATAAGGGACATTGAAATAGAGGAACCCAAAAGTAACACACCGGGAATCACTGAAAAGATAGTGAAATAAAAAAACAACTGCATCAGGCTACAGAGGAAATCAAATTAGAAATAATCTCCCATGTAAAGATAGAAATAACAACTTTAGTAAAGGAGTTGTTGAATGCAGCTAAAGAAGAACTAGAGAAAAAAGTTCATGAGCATGGGAAACTGATTGAAACTTTGAATGAACAATATAGGAAACAAGCAGAATTCATGAAACAAACTCAAAGAGACATCCAAGACACAAAAAATTCTATTGAACGCGTGCAAAACTGCCTAAAGGAAGCTGAGGATAGGATTTCAGACCTTGAGGACAGGATCACAGTTAGTGATCAGGAAAGGATAGAACTTTTAAAAATAGCAAAGCAGCATGAAATGACAATCCAGAAGCTTCATGATGATGCCAAGAGCAACAATATAAGAAAAATGGGCATTAGCAAAGATACAGGAGTCCAGGCAAATGACATACGTAAAGTATTTACAGAAATAATAGCAGGAAATTCCCCAAGCATGGGGAAAGAATCTGATATGCAGATAAGTGAGGCATAAAGAACACCAAACAGTCACAATCAACACAAATCCACACCCAGACACATAATAATTAAGATCCAAGACATACAGTATAAAAACAGAATATTAAAAGCTGTCAGAGAAAAGACACAACTCACCTATCAAGGAAAGCCCATTGGACTCGCAGCAGACTTTTCAGCACAAACCCTCAAGTCAAGAAGAGCTTGGAGTGAGGTATTTCAAGCCCTGAAAGAAAACAACCTTCAACCCAGACTGATTTCCCAGAAAAATTTTCATTCCAATTTAATGGACAAACAAGATACTTCCATGACAAAGAAGAACTGAAGAAATTCATGTACACAAAACCAACCCTAGAAAGTTTACTGGAGGACATACTAGACAGAGATAAAAATGACCACAGTCCTGAATACAACAAGAGAAAGAAACGTTCAGGTAGGATAAGCAATTAAATAAGAGGAAAAGCAAAAAGAAACAACTGGAACATAACATGGCAAAGTTGAGCCAGTACATATCAGTGCTATCCATAAATATATATGGCCTCAATTCACCTATAAAAAGAAATAGATTGACAGAATGGATCAAGAAACAGGACCCCACAATATGCTGTATACAAGAAACACATCTGACCCAAAAAGAAACTCATAGGTTAAAAGTCAAAGGATGGAAAACAGTATTCCATGCAACAAGAACCCAGAAAAAAGCAGGGGTAGCTATTCCATTTGCAAACAACATGAACCTTAAACCTAAAAGGATTAAAAGAGATACAGAAGGTCACTACATACTTGTTAGTGGTAAAATTCAAGAATAAACCAACAATTATAAATATATAGGTGCCAAATACAGGAGCACCCAACTATAAAAGACAGCTACTAATGGACATGAAAAACCAAATACACAAGAACACAATTATGACAGGAGATCTTAATAGCCCATTGTCACAAAGAGATAGATCAACTAGACAAAAAGTCACCAAAGAAATAACAGAACTGAATCAAACCTGTGTGAATTTGGACTTGGTAGATGTTTAGAGAGTGTTCCACCCAACCACATCAGAATACACATTCTTCTCAGCTGCACATAGGACAGTCTCCATAATAGACCATATATCATCCCATTAAACATTCTTAAGTAAATGCAAAGGTATTGAAATCATACCATGCATAGTATCTAACCATAGTGCACTGAAATTGGAAATGAATGGCAAAAGAAATTGTAAAACCTGCATAAATAAATGGAAATTCAATAACACCATTTTGAACAACCAGTGGGCTACAGATAAAATTAAATAAGAAATAAAGCAATACCTACAATTCAATGAAAATATAGAAACAACATACTGTAATCTGTGGGATGCAATGAAAGCAATCTTAAGAGTGAAGTATATAGCAATAAACCATTATATCAAGAAAACAGAATGAGAACAAATAAACAACTTAATGCTCCATCTCAAACATCTAGAAAAAGAAGAGCAAGCTAAACCCAAAGCTCATAGAAGAGAGGAAATTGTAAACTTTAGAGCAGAAATCAATGCAATTCAAACAAAAAATACAATACAAAGAATTAAAGAATCAAAAACTGTTTTTTGAGAGAATCAACAAAATTGACAAACCCCTAGCTAACCTTATCAAGAGAAAGAAACAAAAAACCCAAATTCATACAATAAGAACTGAAAAGGGAGAAATTACTACAGATCCCATGGAAATTCAAATGATTATGAATACCTACTTTGAAAATCTCTACTCACACAGAGTGGAAAACACAGAGGAAATGGACAGATTTCTAGAAACATATGAACTACCAAAACTCAACCAAGAAGATATAGCAATTTTGAACAACCCAATATCAGCTATTGAAATTGAAAACGTAATTAAAAACTTACCAACAAAGAAAAGCCCAGGCTCTGATGGATTCACAGCTGAATTCTACAAGAAATTTAGAGAAGATTTGATGCCAGTATTCCTTCAAATCTTCAATGAAATTGAGAAAAAAGCAATCCTCCCTAAATCATTCCTGGAGGCAAGTATTACTCTGAAGCCAAAATCAGAGAAAGATGCAACCAAAAAAGAGAACTATAGGCCAATCTCACTAATGAACATTGATGCAAAGATTCTCAGCAAGATACTGGCAAACAGAATGCAGCAAATCATCAAGAAGATTATACATCATGACCAAGTGGGCTTCATTCCAGGAATGCAGGGATGGTTTAATATAGGCAAATCAATAAATGTAATACACCACATCAACAGAGCCAAAAAAAAATCACATGATCATCGCAATAGATGCAGAAAAAGCTTTTGACAAAGTCCAACACATGTTCATGGTAAAAACCTTTGAGAAACTTGGAATACACAGTATCTACCTCAACCTTGTAAAGGCCATCTTTGACAAACCAACAGCCAACATTATACTAAATGGACAAAAACTGAAAGCTTTCACTTTAAATTCAGGAACAAGACAAGGATGTCCACTCTCACCACTCCTTTTCAACGTAGTTCTGGAAACACTAGCCAG
>PVLA01018219.1:0-15084 GCA_004027455.1 Hydrochoerus hydrochaeris | reverse complement strand
CGGGGATCTTGAAATGTTTTGTACTGATAATTGTAATTTGTGTAGTTCACATGTGTATGTTTTTATGTAATGCTCAATATGGAGTCGAGGGTGGAGACTCCAGGGGGGTTGCTGGAGGCCTTCTAGATAACCCCTTTGTGAGGACTGATTGTGAAATTTTGCCTTCTGTGAATAATGTGAGAGAAATGGGAGAGCTCATGGAGGAGGATTTGCGGGGTTCCTGTGAGACAACTGCCCTGAGACACTGGACAGGCAGCCAAAGACAGGCAACTGGGACACATATGTTACCCACCGGCCGCCTAAGACAGGCACAGGACCAATTGCTGTCCTGCAGGCCCATGACGGGTAAGGCCTAGTTAAATTCATATGAAGAGTCCTTGACCTAAGGCAGGCGCTCTTCTCATAGAAACTGCCATACTCCCATAAGTGATAAAGGAAACAATGTAGGGAACAACATAATAGCCTCACGGGCATCTCTTCCTCCTGCAGGCATCCAGGTGCCTCGGCTTACATTTCCCAAACTAACTAAATAACAAGATTGAGATGTTACAAAGATAAAAAGAGTTAATTAACACCTGCTAAGCCTGGGGCGCTTCCTGCTTGGGGCTGGGGGTTACTGCCAAGGTTAACATATATATATTCCAGCTTCTAAAAAATAAAGCGGATTCAGATTCACTCACAGACTGGTGTGCAGTGTTTTCTGTCTCTCAATCGCCGACTCCCTGACCACCTTTGGGAAACCCTAGCCCTGCCGCAGCTGGACTACGGCACTTATGTTTTCATTCATTGGTTGGAATGGTTTTATTCTGTTTTGTTTGATCTTAATATATGTGATCATATGAATAGTTACTTTGAAGGCAAGACAATATGGCAGCCATTTTTCATTTAATATCATCTTGCTCTGAAGTCCTACTATGCTCTTGTTTTTCTATTACCATTGGTTCTATCACATTGTCTCTTATTGGATTTTAATATGTATGATAGTATAAACAAATTTTTTATGGAAAATGAGATAACATAGTAGCCATTGTTCATCTTTGGTTATTTGGTTCAGAATGCCTTGCAATACTTTCATTCTCTTGAGTGGTTTTATTCTATTTTGTTATGTTTGACATTATTGTGTGTAAAGCTAAGCTCAACTATTTCAAAGAAAGAGACATTATGATAGCTACTGTTAATATCCAGTTGTCTTGTTGTGAAGTGAAGTGTTGCTTGCATTGTTCTGTTCTGATCTGCTTAGATCTGTCCTCTTTTGTTTAATTCTCTTTAAAATAAAAAAAATTAAAAAAGAAAATGGTCAAGACGTTTATTTTGCATTTTGAAGGATTTGATCACTGTGAGACTGAAAAAGAATAAGCAACAAGAAAAATAAAAATAAAAAAGAATGAGGAATGATACCTATGCTGAGGATTTAGCTCAGCAGCGTAAGTGCCAGCCTGGTAAGCACTAGGTTGTGAGTTTGATCCCTGGTTCCAAAAAAACCCTCACAAAAACCAGTGTCTATCGTTTTGGCCTCTTCTTAGATGAACAGCAGTGCCATCTCCTGGGGGTGGGAAAATAGCTGGAAAAATTCAGTTTTCTTTTGAGGATCTTAGTAAACCCTGAGGTTCTTTTTAAACACCAGTTTTAATCTCCATAGCATTTGTTAGTGTGCAGGAGTTAGTCACTCCAAACCTCCCCTTTTTTTTAGACTTTTCATCCTTCCTCTCCAGTTATACTTACTTTTTATCATTTTTTACATTTTAAAGTTGTCTTTCTTTTATTTTCCTATGTTATTCCAATCATTAAGGAATTTAACATTTGTCTACTTGCTAACAGCTTCAAAAATCTTTTTATTGTAGATCTTTCCCCTAAACTCTAGAGATTGCTTAATACAATGAAATCAAGTTTCATAATATACATGTCCAAACTCTACTCACAAATTTTTCTCAAATTGCCATTTCACTCCTCCACTTACTGAAAGTTAACTTTGCATTAAGCAAATTACTCAGCAATTTATATACATTTAAATACTTATTCTTTACAATATCTTAATAAGCTGTTTCCTCTCTTTACTGTGCAGATATTAGCACTTAGACACCATAGATAAGTGGAATTTAAAGTTAAGTAATTCTATCCAGAGCCTGAGTGCCGGAAGTCTGACGGACAGCACCCTTGTTCTCACCTGCTGTTTAGCCAGTTAAGTCAGAAACCTGGGAGTCATTCTGCCCTCCACCCTGCCGTATATTTAATACATTGCCACACTTTTTAACAGACCTTGGATATGTCTCCTTTGTTCTATCCCAGCTGCTCCTCTCTAGCTTCACCTCGTCATCATTTCCAGGCAGCACTATTGTCATAGCTTACTAAATGGTTAGTTGTCTTTCATTTCCAGATGTAAAACGCTCAAAAAGTTCAGCAGAATCTCCTTCTTCTCTAATCTCATATCTTTCACAGTGCTGCAAATAACTAATATTATAAAATGCAAATCGGGTTGTATTCTTTTGCTACTTAAATCTATCATTTTGCCTTTTCATTGGAAGAAAATATACAGCTAGTGGTTATAAATTTAGGTTGAGTGATACAGCACTGAATCCTACTTTACTTACTTATATTTGAGTTCCTTAACATCTTGTTCATATTACATACTTACAAATATTTAACAGTTGAACCCAGGGCCTTTACACTGAGCTGTATTCCATGACTCTTTCTTTGTGTGTGTGTGGGAGGGGGGCAGGGTCTTGCTAAGTTGCTTGAGATCCTACTATATCTGAGCCTTCCAGTGTGGGGATTACAGAGGTGCTTCACTATGTCTAGCTAAGAAATATTTTAAATGGACTAATAACATATCCCTATTGTAAAGAAATATTTTGGAGAGTCGCTAACCTATGAAAACATAAGTAGTGGTACTAATTCACCATCATTGTTATCATGATGTAATGTCTAAGGTGAAATTCAAACTCAGCCTAGCATACACAGCCTCCCGAACCAACAACCCCTGCATACTTCTAGTCTGGTCTCACACTGTCATTGATATCAAGCAATCACCAGCCCCAGGAAAATGCTGCTGTGTGTTTCACACAGTTGCCTTTTCTGCTTGAAATCTCATTTCCTAAATTAGAGACCTAGAATACTGTTTCTTACCTTTAAGATGATTTAAAAATAGCTTTTACAAAGTCCATCTTGATGGCTCCCTCTTCCCTCTTCTTGGAATTGGATATTTCCTCTCTGGTATCCTCCTTTAAAGGCACTCTCTTGTCTTAATGCCCATGCTATTTAAACGTGGTACAGTTCATATAATATCTCTAGTTCCCCTTTCTAGTTTCCGTATTTTTGAAGACCAAACAGTTGTAATGATCTTTGTACTCCTGGCACAGAGCTTGGTGCCAAAACTATGGATACTAAGCTGTGAGAAACACGTGAAGGGCAAGCTCCACCTAAACCACCTACAAGATGTCAGCTCCCCAGACACGGGGGCAATCCTCACCCCAGCAACCCACCTTGCAGGAAGCAGTAAATAGCCATCAGGATTTTTAAGTTATAAATTCAGAGGGCTCATCTCATGAAAATACCTAATTAATACAGATACATACATAAAACACCTAGAAAACATTTATGAGAACAATGTAAAAGAGGACCCTGAAAGAGTTTGCTTTGGTAAGTGAGTAAAAATATCTCATGATGGGAGTAAAAACTCCCAAGAGTAAGGACTTTTAAATTCCAATTATAGAAGTTCCGGTTCCAGTTCATCACTCCCTCCTCCTCCGTTTTCTTAGCAGGCTATTGATGAGCATCATCAGAGACTCCGAGGCGTCCAGTTGTTCTGTAATAGTGGAGAGCAACTGTGTGTGATGAGTGTCTCGGGCACAATGGAAGTCAGTGGAGCTACATGTACAATGTCAGGGCTTTTCACAGCGCTTCCCAATTAACTACCAGAGAGCCTGACTACAATATCACCAGCTGCTCACTCAATCAATTTCTACACATTTTCCTGAGCTAAATGGGGCTCGCATGACTGAATTTGCATAGGCGTTTTCTCTAGTTGCAGTGTTATAACTAGCGGGTAAAGTAGTGGGAAATGCCATTTTTTTTAAGCTGTGGGGGCATTCTCTTTTAATCTTATATCTTGTTTGCATCATTCTCTAACATTGCTGTATATCTTGAATGAAAGTAAAGAGCGGTCATGAGAATAAGATAAAATTCACTTTTTGCCATGATTTATTCATTTTTATCACATACTACTTGAGATTTCAAGGTGCTATTCAGTTAGCTGTAAGATGAAGAGAAAGCAGGCAGTCTCCAGAAGCTGCAAATGGCAAGGAAATTTCTTCTCCACATATCCTTCTGGAAGAAGACAGCCTGGTAACCCATTTGGATATCTGTTCTCAGAACAGTAAGAATGTAAAAGCTGTATTATTTTAAAACAATTAAATTTGTAATAATTTGCTACAGGAAAAATAGGATACTAATAAAATTATGAAAAAAGATGAAAATACTATTATCTAAGTGGAGACATGATTTACCCAAAGTTATAATAGGGCTTGAAATGTTATTTAAAAAAATATGGAAACAAATTTTAAATGACACCATAAGAAAGTACTGTGGATTCCAGGCAATGTAGTGTCTCAACAAGAAATATAAAGTGCTCAAGGAAAACGTACAATGTAAAATAAACAAACGACCCACAGTTAATGAAAAGGTTTAACTGAAGCATTGGGAAGTTCATAGTTTGATGTTAGTCAAGAATTATTATCAAATAGTAAATTATTAAAAGCACTATTGTTAACAGTGCACCCATAATCCTTTTATATTATACAGTTCACACCACTTATAATCAAAGATTCCAAGGAATTCAGTCCATGGTCAATAATAATTGAAAACCCATACATAGTCAAGTCACAGGGGAAGACTGAGATGAAGATACGAGACAGGGGTACAAAAGAATAATACTAAAATGGGGCAATGAAAACCGAACATGTGGAATCATGAAATCCCTATAAAGTGTGATACCTGTGAGAATTACAGATAATGTCATACGGCTCTTTATACTGAGAGTTATCTCAAACACAGTGTGCTCACATTTTCATCTGACTATACCATTTCAAGATACAGCATTTGATTAAGACAGAGATTAAAACAAGACACTAGATACTTCACTATATCCAAGAGGAATGGAATAAAGGAAAAACTAAGCAGGAACTCACAGAGATGGTGGCCCAGTGATGTGAGTACCTTTAGTCTATGGAATATCAGTTGGATCTTCTTGACAAGTAACTTAATGCTCTAAGAAAATAAATAAGTATTCCAGGAAATTCCATGTAAAGTTTTTGATGCTTCAAAAGGCACATAGGAAATGGGTTAGATTAATGTAAACTTAAAGAGCCAGCCTATAAAGATTGAAACTGGAAAATAAAAAAGGAGCAATAACAGAAAGCATGTGAGAAAAGGACAGTGATTACTAAGATAAGTAAAGGTATTGTGAACCCTTGGCACAGATGAGTGGATGGGGCTGGGTGGTAAAAATCATTACATGTTCAAGTCAAAATATTAAGATCTAGAAAGCAATCTCAGGAGTATTGGCAACAGCTTATGAAAGAAGTCCAGGAAAGAGATTGCATTCATCTGCAGCCCAGGTATATAATCAGGCAAAGGGAAGAATTAAGTAAAATGCCATAAATGTCACTTCTAACACCCTTTAACTCCTGAAAGGAGGAGCATGAATTAAAGAATGTGAATGACAGCAAAAAACATCACTGAACAGTTAAACACGTCATTATGAATCAGAAACGGTGAACCAGGCCCAAACAAGGATGTAATGAATGGTTATTGAAATTGAATACGGTCTTGCCAAATGAGTGGTGTACAAAGTTTTTAAAACAAAATGCACTGGGCAGAGTAATGAATAATATGAACGGTGTTGTATTTTTTAGTTTAAACTAAATACTAAGGACCCCTTGGGATCTCTTGAATGTTTTGTCTGAAAGACACTGAGACATTGTCAGTATGGTTAAAGAATAGGCCTTGTCCTTATTGGTTATATTTGTATGTATGTGGATGTGTTGTAAAATACCAAAATAAGAGGTAAGTGTGTATTATAAAGCATATATACATATGAATTATGACTGTAATTTCTCATTTTGTGACATTTTGTTAATTCTAATAAGTCAAGATGTCTGTGCCCAGGGTAGGGCAGTATATCTTATCAAGACCAACATTTTATAAAACTACAGCCACCATCATACAGGTGGAGATTTTAGAAACAGATGTGGACATATCTAAGTTCCATATATTAGGGCTGCCTAATTTACAGTGCGTAAAAACTCACATGCAGATGGGCAGTGGTAATAGAACCAGAGATTAGACTAATTATGTCTAGAAGCAATATATATACTCATTAACCACAAAAATGCTTCAGCTTTCACTGCACAAAAACACATTTTTCTGTTTCAAGGGAATATGTTCCCTCTGTTCTCTTAATATGGGAAATTGAGGTCTCTGGCCATAAGCTCTTGATCTCATCATAAAATATGAAACAGAGGACCTGGAATCCCACTTTTCCAGGAACCAGGAGAACTTTCCGTGCTTTACTTCATGTAGTTCTCACAGCAGCTTTGCAGGGTAGATATGTGAAGTCTATTTTACAAATAGTGAACAAAACAAAACCAAACAAAATACCACTGATCTTTACATGATTTTATTATTTTATTACTTTATGTATTATGTTTGTGATACACAGTAATTACATTCATGTTGGGGAATTAGTATATATACACTTCACAGTTTAGTCATCAAAGGTTCATGCAATTATTAATAGGAGAATGGAATCTTGATAAAATCTCAAAATCCTAAAATTCAATCCTTTTCTATTAGGAAATTATGTAATTGGTAATTATGTGAAATTATCAAGTAGTAATTCACTATCCCCCTCTTTCCTTTGTTTCACAGAAGTATTACACAGAACAATAACCAAAGTGGGGGGCAATAATTTCCTTTTCCATTTCCTTTCCCATTCCCCAATCACCTGAGGTAGAACGACTGGTAAAAACATTCACAATACTTCGTTTCAAATCAAAATCTAACCACATAAGTTTTCCACGTGTTCTTCTCTGATTTTACACTGTCAAAGGTTTCAGAGGAGGCCTAATCTAATTAAATCAGGTAAGTACAAGTAGTAGAAAGTCTGGAACAGAAATACAAGTAGTGCATGGATTTATACCATTGCTGTAAAATGTGGTTTGTGGATTGCCCGGGTCATAAACTATTATATAAATGTATACATTACATGTAATAGTTCATTATTATACACACATTAAATATAATAGTTCATGAATATATTCATCATTACACATACAAGTAATCTTCTGTGTGTCTTAAATGCATTTTACAGTGGGATTCTTTAGACTATGCAAAGGAACTCTGAGATCTATCACTGTACTAGCATAGGCTGGACACCTGTGTGTTGTCCAGTTTTGCTTTTAGAATAATGTGCAGTGGTGCCATGTTTGGCCTCAGGATGGTGAATTCAAGAGTAGCCTGGAATCTGTGAATATGAAATTTCTAGTGGAAATTTTCAGGCAAATCTTTTATAGGTCACATTATTTCCACTGCAACTGAAGTTGCGCAACCAGCAGTGTGAAATGAGTCTTTTCAAGGCTATTACTATTTTTGCTACTTCTTTTTAATTCCAGCCTTCCTCAAATAACAAGTCGGAAATGCACCTGCATATTTTCTTAGAAATGGAGAAAAGGAAAACGCTACATAAATAGCTACCAGCAAAGGCAAAACAGATATCCCAAACCAGGGCTAGGATCTGATTAATAAAATTGAATCACTCGTGAATCAGTGGAGAAGTGTCAGGTCCTTGAATAGACTGGAGGATTTATTCTAATGGAAGAATGGCAGTAAAGAAGCATTTACAACTGAAATGGGGATGGAAGTAATTAAGAGCTTCTTGGAAAACAGAAGGATAAATGAAGGAGTTGGGTGAGGCTAGAGTGTTAATAGGAGGGGAAAACAGCTGCGGACCATTTGTCTTCTTGATCGGCCAACTTTATGGATTTTTTTAAGGCAGTGTTCCACTGAAAATACTCTGATAAGCATAAAATTTCTCCAGATAGCATGACAATGACTTCTGGAATCAGATGGCAAATGTAAAAGTAATGCTACATTTAAAAGTTGATGAAAAACAACTTTTCATAGGATCAGACTGAATGTAATCTCTAAAATTATTAAATGCTACTATACAGAAAGAATATCATGTTATTCTGCTATGAGAGAGCAAAGTTACAAAAATTGAGATGTGTGAGGGTAAATGATGCTTCCCTGACTCCACCTTAATTATTTTACTAACCTCTGTGGGCTGAATAAAATCCTCGGGGTAAAACTTTTGTCACTGCTTCCCCGTCTTTATTTGGATATATACATTGGATTGTGTATTAGTTTACTTTAAATTTGTAAATAGTGCATATTCCAAAATAAATACAGAACTTTTCTTAGGATGACATCCCTGTTAAAATCTCTAGATTTTTTCTTTTAAAACCGTGGGAGAATTACCAACAAGCAATGTTTAAGTGACCAACACCAGATCTGGGCTTGACTATGAAGAAAGAAAAAAAAAGTGAAATGTTTTGGTTCATGTAAATACATAATTCAAAGGTGGATTTTTTTTTAGATGACACTGGGTTTAAGGTTTAAAATAATTTTATCAAAATCCAGTTTTTCTCCCCATTTTAAGCTATCCAAGTTTGATCTTCTCACTTGTGCTGTGGAGTTGACTCTCAATTCATGATTTCAGTCATAAGCTTTATTGTTCACATCTGGAAAGAACAGCTAGACTATCTTTTCTTTCAATATAATAGGACAGAAGGAAGGTCTTATTGGCTTTTACTGGCTCTTGTTGTAATCTTCTCTCTGTCTTTGGATGGGATCTGAGGAAGACCCCCTAAAGTGGAGATGGTGACCTCAGTACAGCCTGCCAAATAGGTTCTTGAGTCTCACTGCAGAAAAGAATTTCAGGATGTGTCTATCAGAGGCGTAAAGAGACTTAGAGAAAATAGAGTGTGGGCCACCAAGTGACAGGCATGCTAACAGTTTGGAGCTGGGAATGTTCATGTCTTGGAAAATCTGTGAACCTCTGGAAAGCCCAATCTCAATTTATAGGTGAAGGGCCCAGGTTCAGCCTATTGTATTTTTGAATATGGATGATATGTTTTTATCCAAAACATTCTTTGACATAATTCAATCTTAAGGCCAGGTTTTTGTTCACCTTGTCAACTAAGCTAATTTGTAGATATATAGTTCCTTTAAGGGATTTTTTTGTGTGATGGGTCTGGAAGAAAAAAAACAGGCCTAGAGAATGAAGAAACAGACCTCTCTAAAGTACAATTTTAGAATTATAATTTTCCTTGGTTCTTATGTATCTTTCTTTGATCCTACTTCATTTCCATCTCTAAAGTAATTATTTTGGTTAGAAGTGTGTAATGAAATGATTGAGGAGCTTTAGTTCACATCTATCACACCTGAGCTAATGACAACTCCTGGAACTGAACATCAAATATAAGCACAGAGATAATCCAAGTGAACACACTGTCAGAGAATGGTGATATGGGTGGATCCACAGAGAAAGATGTGTGACTCATTTATCAGAAAGAGTACATGGGTTTTTGCATGTACAAACAAGCTTGTCTTCAGTAAAATATTTTACTGAAGACAAGGGTATTTCAGAAAATAATTCCAAATTATACATGATAGACTGTGTGATATTAAAGTTGGAACAGTAGTTTGAGTCAGATTGTGGACAGGCTGGAACGCTAGTCAGAAGATTTGAGCTTTTATGCTGTTATTATAGAGAGCTACCGTAGCTAGACAGTAGTATGTAGTCAGAGAGGGATTGGACCTAAGGAATTCAGTACAAAAAATAAAGACATCAGAATTGTGACTAGTGGCAAATTAGAAGAGAGCAGTCCTCAGGATAGACATGATCTAGGCTTGCTAGATAAATAGCAATTTGAGATTACATTGTAATTAGCACCACTTGATCCAGTGGGCCCAGACTGGCATCTTATTTATAGGTGGATGACCAGATCATCAGGACCCATACTTCCTTCTTTTTCCAAGAATTCCTTTGATCTTTCCCTATACTTTTGCTACATGACTCATTTCCCTATTGGATTAATATTAGCTAAGTTACTACAGTATATTGTAATGCCGTAGGTTGATTGTAACTTGACCCACACTTGTATCCACATTGTGACTTTGCTGTATAAACTACCTTTGGTTACCTACCTGGGATCCCTACTGGAAATTCAGGAGATATTTTTCTCCTTATTTCCAATAAAACATTCCTAACTTCCTCCTTTACTTTATAACTTCATTCCTTTATGTCATGAGACCAAGAACTTGGCACATTTGTCTTCTAACAAGTCAGGATTTATATTTTTCCCGTATCAGTATTATAAGTGGGCAATATGAAGATTTTGAGCTGAAGAGTATTCTGTATATTAGGTACTTCTTAAGTGGTATTAAAATTCGTAACAATGAAGACTAAAGGTTAAATGCAGTCACCCTGTGCCCGGGATATATTTTGTATGTTATATTTTTGCCCTTCACAAACTTGTGTGATGAATTAAAATAGATACTTTATAGGGAATTGAGTCTCAGAGAAATTACATAATTTCTTTCAGTTTATGAAAATATGAAAGTTACCTGTTCTTTACCATGTACTCCTGAAGTACTCTGAAGGGATCACCAATTTCATGCCTGTCAGTTTTAACTCACACACAGAAAAATAGTTTAAGGAAGAGGGCTGAGATTGCCTGGACACAATTACATAAAGAAACAAGGACATTTCTCTTAGAAATCTTGGAATTTATCTTGGCATTAAAATAGGCTTCTATACATAATACGAGCATTTTATAAACCTTGTTTTCAAGACGAATGGTTTTTAGAACATTGTCTCTACCTAGAAGGTCTTAAGGCCAGAAGCTTTTAATCTAAACTGATTTGCTCCCTTATTATTAAACAAGGAGGGATACAGTCTACAGATCCAGACCCAGAGAGACTATTTCCTAGGCTTTCCCAAGGCTGAATCACAAGCTTCTGTGTGCCCCAAGGCTTCTGTGTTTCCATTTCTTTTATTATCTTTATTTTTCTAGTAACCCAGTTGTTACTGCCTAGCTCCTTCTAAAAGTGACTCACTTAATAAACTGTAAGAGGCTTTTTGGTGCTTGCATCTCTCTCTGGAGTTGGATTCTAAGTTCTTCTCATCTTGAACAACTAATTTAATTAAACAAAGAAAGAAAGAATGATCATGCAGTTCATTTGAAAAGGTAAAAGTGAAGAGTGAGGGTAAAACTGGCTCAACAGAGTGAGCTTGGGCTGAGTAAAAGAGGAAAAAACAAGATAAAAGTGTAACCTAAAAAAAAAAAAGTGTAACCGATGCAGTGTGGGCTACATGAGGAGGAGAGCAAAGTTCTTGCCATCTGTGTCCTATTATGTCATCCACAGCTCCAAGAAACCAATGAGAACTTCTGTAAACGGGATCTTGCGAGATGGTGCTGGAATTTCACCCCTCACACTGACATCAGGACTGGGCCACCCAATGGAAATGGGCTTGAGTTCTTGTGAAGTCCACATGCTGGGCTTGGGAACTCTTCTGTGTACATGTCCCAGTATTTTATAGCTAACAGCTCACACCTACTTCCCCAGCCAGCTTTGCCACGCCTTATCTCCTATTTCACAATTGCTTCATTTTATAATTATAATCATAATCCTATAGTATTATATTTATTGTACCTATTAAGTACAGTGCTTTTTTATTTAGTTGTAATTTTTAGTTGTCAGGAAATTTTTGTTGCAAGAATGTTTGATGGTTGAAAGAAATATTTCTCTTTGTGATGCTTTAGTTAACATTTACTTTGCTTTTTGACATGGAATTGGAGGTTAGTGAAACAGTTTTGTAAAAATTGAAGTTCACTGTCTCATGAAGTCAAAGAATGAAAGTGTGGACAAAACGAAGAAAAGTTAGGAGAGTATCCATTGGAATTATATAATAATAAGAAAAATAGCTCTTGGGTATCCACCAGGAGGGGATTCTGAAAGTAGAATTTTCCAGTGTATTTTCTTTGTTTGGTCTTCTATAGATAAGCAAATCATGGAAACTTGTTTTACACAAGTCTTTCTGAGTGTTTAAGATCTAAAGAAAATCAGTCATTTAACTGGCTTAGTTCAAAGGAAACTTAGTTCAAAGGTTTTTTAAATTTCTCAAAGTTCAGCTTGAAAGAAGGGAGGTGCCATCAAATTTAACATACTCTGAAACCTCTTCTTCCTGGGAGGAAGGTTTCTAATCTATCCAATTTTGTTTTAACTTCTTGATTGGCTGCTTATATTCTATTGCATTATTATAAACAAAATTTTGCCAAGACTTCAGTACAAGTATATTTGGCTTCTTAATTACACAGAGTAATTTTGTAAATCTGATTTTTGGTTGGAGTTTTATTTTCCTCTTTCTTGTTTTCTTGTTTTAGAGTTCAACTGCATTGATATGAATTTTCGCTTAAATTGCATATTTTTCATTTTTTTCAGTCTCATGAGTCATTGAGAAGCTATGTACTTCTTTGTTTTTAAATTTTAGGAACTACAACTAGTTGATATAATTTTTTTTAGCATACAAACAGATTCAGGTGGAAGTTATGCTTTTGCTAATGAAGTATCAATTTCCAGAAACAAAAAATAGGCACAAAAATACTATTTTGTTATAGGTTTGCACTGCTTTTATTTGTTTGTTTTTCATATGTGTGGTATTGTGCACGAAACCCAGCGGCTTTCACATTGAGCTACAACACCAAACTATTTTACTATCTTTTTTTTTAAAATTAATTTTGAGACAAAGACTCCCTAAGTTGGTTAGGTTGGACTGAAACTTGTGATCATCATGTCTCAGCTTCCCAGAGTGCTGGGATTTTAAGGTAAAGTTTTTATAGCATTCAGAATGGATTTGGCATATGTTAGATTCTCTAGTATGTCTAGAAATGGGACATACTAGATTATAGTACTTAAAATTGTTAAAGAGTGATGGAAAATATTTTAAAGGATATGTTGTTTCCATGTTTTATATTTCTAGATAGTAGCAAAGTAGGATTAGATTTATTTCTGTAAGGCAAACCAATTATTGCATGGGAGTTATCCATTTTAAATAAAATACAAAATTTCACATATTACTTGACAAAGTTGCTGTGTGTTCAGGTTTGGTGAAAAAACATATAATAGTTCTGTTAGAAAGGAATTTGTGTTTAGATGGGTGGCAACTATGTAAGGAAAAGAAACTTAAAGTGGTTCATTTTCAGGATGAAAAAGTTAATTCTGAGTATAAAATTACCGGTAGTAAAAATGATCTGATTGGCTGGCAATGGTCATGCATTTAGAGTGGCTCCAAACAAATGGGACTTTGTGGAGGAATAAACTAGGAAGAAAGTTAAGGAAAAAACTGGTGGCAGGAGAGCTAAGGCTAAGTGGAAACAGCAATCACAAGGTCCAAGACCCTTGAACGGGGACATCTGCCTTTCAGAAAATCTCACAGTAAAGAATAAACAGTGCAATGAAGAAATTCATTTTCAGGTTGGGAGGGGGACCAGCCAACTCATAGGTGGCACTAGGGAAGAGTGTACTCAGCCGGGAGAGAAGGACGGATGAAGGGACCTGTGCGCCAGAGTTTAAATGGCCCGTTTTGACCTTCCTGCCTGTGCGTGTCCATCAGACACTCACTCGCAAGACTGACTCAAACAAAAGCACGCTTTCGCTGCTGCTCTGCTTTCCTCTCAAGTCCGTTCTTGGGTCTGGACAAGTGAGTGCATTTCTCGTAACTGTTAGCGAAGGAAGCAAAGAAATGAACAATAGGCTTTCAGATACTGACATGAGCGTGGAGAGAGCAAAAGCCGTAGGATGGTCCATCACAAAAACCATATGATGCTTCATCTTCTCCCCTGTGAGAAGGGCAAAGAGCTCTGGAAAGCGTGCATTTGCTCACCCAGAAGAGAACTCAGAGTCCCTGATGTGCTGAGACCCCGATGGAGAATGAGCCTGCGGTACTAGCTGCGATATGTCTGAGGGGTACTGAGGAACTGGCGGGCGTGGAAAGTGCAAAGGAGGCTACAAGAGGGACTGGAAACAGAACACTATGATGTGGTTCAGGAGATGAATTAGGAAGTCAGGCGGAAAATGAATAGGAAAGAAACAAGAGCAGGTACCCAGGGACCACTTGGAGGGCTTTCGCAGTGATCCAAAGACAGAAGGAGTAGCAGGCTTGGCCTCTGAAGTACAGCTGAGAGGAGTTGTTGAAATAGACAGGAGGAAGGAGGGAAAGAACAGAGTCAAGCGTCGCTGCAAGAATTTCAGTGTCAGTGCCCAGACGGGGCAGTGGCCCACTTTCTCAGAAGCAGTAAACTTGATAATATACACCTAGTATTTGTATCAGTATGACTTGTCAACAAATAAAAAATAACTGCTTTAGATAAGCTTAGTACGATAAATTCAATCTTATTTTTTGCTACCTGCCACGGCAGTATGCTTGGTGGATTAGTGCATGTATTGTTGAATTTGCCAAAGATCACCACGTACCACTGGTCTACCTGTTGCGTCCATTTCACATTAAACCTACTTAACCTTTATGCCCAGTTTCATTAGACTCCCATTTGAAACTCATTATTTAAATTCTTCAGTTCCTTTCATTCACTGGAATATTTACTGAGGATCCAAACTGCGTCAGGCATGGTGCGTGCTGGAGAAGGAACCAGTCAGTAAAACTCAGAGCTTCCATTCTAAAGTGAAAAAAAGCACAGCGTTAACTTGATAAATATGTGGGTTATATATTATCTTAGAGAGTGATGCTACAACACAGTGACATGGACAGGATAAGGGAGAAAGAATATACTGGTTTAAAACTCTGTCGAATAGTGTAAGTGTGCTCTTTAGCAGAGTTGTACTTCTTAGCATAGAAGGAGATTTTGTTTCCTTTGTCTTAAACGGTATTGCTTATATTTTGAAATGCAAAGTTTAACCATTCTACTTTTATTTCCTCCCTCCTTCCCTCCCTCCCTCCCTCCCTCCCTC
>PVLA01018218.1:0-15083 GCA_004027455.1 Hydrochoerus hydrochaeris | reverse complement strand
AATTCCTGAGCTCTGCAACATGTTGGAACTTTGGGCACTGGGAGAACAGGCGGCCTTCTTGCCACCCTGGTAAGCAGCTGGGGGCCTAGCAAGCCATCAGTGCACCAGGGTGGGAACTATCAGCAATTCCTGAACTCTGCATCATGTTGGAAATTTGGGTGCTGGAGAACAGGCAGCCTACTTGCCACCCTGGTGAGCAACTGGGGGCCTGGCAAGCCACTGGCACACCAGGGTGAAAGCTATCAGTGATTCCTGAGCTCTGCATCATGGTGGAACTTTGGGTGCTGGGAGAACAGGCGGCCTTCTGGCCACCCTGGTAAGCAGCTGGGGGCCTAGCAAGCTACCAGCTCACTGGGGCAGGAACTATCAGTGATTCCTGAACTCTGCATCATGTTGGAACTTTGGGCGCTGGGAGAACAGGCGGCCTACTCACCATCCTGATGAGCAGCTGGGGCTCTGCTGGTGCATGGGCTAAGAATCAGACATTGATCCATCCCACCCCCCATTAGCAACTAGGAACCAGCGGTCTGAGTATCTAGAGGATGAATGTATACAGCATGGCAAGTAAGGAGGATTTCCTTCTATCATCTCTTTGAAGGCAAATATTTTTATCACTGTTTTGCTCAGTTTTGATTAATGGTACTGCTTTATTCAATATTCTGTTTTTAAAAGTTCAATATTTCCTTCCATTTTCCTCTACCTTATTGAAAGAACAGCTAATGTCAACAAAATGGGCTGTACTATTGAGCCCATTGCTTGTATCCTGGTGACCTGCTCTGAGGTTCTGTGGTAGTTTTATTGCAGTGTGGTTGCATGGGTTTGTTCTGTCTTGTTCTGCTGTATTTTGCTACCTTCAAAACAAAAAAAAAAGTAGATAAGAAAAATAACAAAATACCTCCAAAAATCTCCCAACTCACCCAAAGCTGATCCATGGATCCTGGATGACAAGAGAGTTGAAAACAAGGCAACAGAATTATATAAGGTGATTAAAAGTATATAACAACAACAAAACAAGTCAGTAAGGTACTGAACAACCTGAAACAGGGTATAACTAAGCAGATAATTGACGTAAAAAGTAAAAAGAAGAAAAGAAAGTGCTCTAGATGATATGGCTGCATGTATGTTTAAGTGTGTAGGATTGATAACTATGTTGCTAAGTTGTTACTGGATCATTGAATTTCTTTGCAGTCTCACTGTTTGAAAGCCCACTTTGTATGCTTTAATTTTGTAACTTTAACAACTAGTTAAAAAAGACAATATGTAATTTATCAACTAGTGATTTCTTACTGCTTTTTTTCTGACATTCTGTATTGTTTCTACCCCTTTTTCTGTTTTGCTTTTTTTCTCTTTAAATAAATTTTTTTAAAAAATTTCATCGAAAGTTGGCAAAAATTCTTCAACAAAAGTGAAGATAGAATTGTAGACCTCCAAGACAAGATTACAGCTAGTGAACAGGAAAGGAAAGATCTTTTAAAAATAACAAGGAACCAAGAAACAACATTTCAACAGCTGCAAATGATCCAAAGAAAAACAACATAATATTGATATGGATAAACAAAAAAGGTGACAACACAAAAGATATCAAGAGGCTATTTACAGAGGTAATAGCTGAAAATTTCCCAAGCATAAGAATGGAAACTCACATACTGATTAATGAATAGAATTCCAAATAGCCAGAACCAAAATAAAACTATACCCAGAAATATAATAATCACCATCCCAGAAATCCAATATAACAACAGAATATTAAAAGCTGTTAGAATGAAGAGACAGATCACCTATAAAGAAAAGCTATCAGAATCACAGCAGACTTCTCAACACAAACAATAAAGTCAAGAAGAGTATGCAGTGAAGTATTTCATATCCTAAAGGAAAATGACTTCCAACCCATATTGATGTATCGAGTAAAACTGTCCTTCAAAATGAGTGGAGACAAAAGATATTTCTATCACAAAGAACAGCTGAAGAGTTTCATGAGCACCAAACCAACCCTGCAAAGAATACTGAAAGACATTCTAGATAGACATAGGAAAGAAACCACTAAGCAAGACAAACAATTAAACAAAGGGGAAAAGTAAAGAACCAACAGCACAAAGATAACATGTCAAAAATAAACCAATATATATCAGTTATACCCATTAATGTAAATGGACTCAGTTCACCAATTAAAAGAAACAGACTGAGAGAATGGATCAACAAACAACAACCAATCATATTGTATATGCAAGAAACCCATCTAACCCAAAAGGTAATTCATAGACTCAAAGGCAAAGGATAGAAAATAATACTTCATGCAACAGGAGCCTGAAAAAAGGAGGGGTAGCTATTCTGTTTGTGGACAATGTAAATTTCAAAACAAAAATGAATCAAAGAGATAAAGAAGGTTACTACATACTACTTAGGGGAAAACTTCAAGAGGAAGAGATAACAATCTTAAATACACATACATCAAATTCAGGAGCATCCAGTAATATAAAACACATATTAACAGAAATGAAAAATGAAATAAGCAATCACAAAATTATAACAGGAGACATTAACATTCCATTGACACAAAGGGACAGATCAATTAGAAAGAAAATCAGCAAAGAAATAATAGAACTGAATCATACCTCTGAACAAATAGACTTGGTGACATATAGAGTATTCCACCCAAAAACAAAAGAATATACATTCTTCTCAGCAGCATATGGGATATTCTCTAAAATAGACCATATATCCACTCTAGTTTGATTATTATCTGGCTTTGAAGTTTCATACTGTCTACAATGTTTTATTTTTACTAATATTGTTATGTACTGCAATATTCAATTATACTGCTATATTCAATTATGCCTGATGATATAGACAATTCTATTGAAGACAATAAGAAACAACAGAGTACTCATTGTAAATCACCTTGTACTCTGGTTTTATATGACTTTTTAATTTCATGTTTTTATAGGAATTTGTTTTGTTTTGTCTTGCTATGTTTTGTTTTTCACTATAATACAGAAAGGATAGAAATACATGTAGAGACTCATACATGCGTAGCTGTTTACAGTCTCACTGTTTGAATATCTACTTTGCATGCTTTAATTTTGTAACTTGAACAACTATCTCTAAGAGAACAATACGTAATTTATCAACTAGTGATTTCTTACTGTTTATCTTTTTTTAATTCTGTATTATCTCTACCCTTTACATGTTTTTTCTCTTTAAATAAAACTTTAATAAATAAATAAATTTTTAAAAAACAAAGTAGTTACTCAGAGTACACTATATGGGCATAAAAAACTCTCCAATTAATATTGGAGCACAAACCTTCCTTTTCAATGAAGAGACACTAATAGTATAGCTAACTTGCATTTTTCTCCTTTCACTTTCTTCCTTTCCCCTTTCCTCCTTCTTAATATAATTCATGTGACCAATTATATTGATCTTACCTATTTGATATGTAACATCAAAGTTTAAATCCAGACTCCTATCAACACATACCAGGTTGGCATGTCCCTCCTCTCCAAAAATCACAATGAACGTCCCACTCAGAGGCCAACCAAAGACCAAAAGCACTTATCTGGTCCTGAAATTCCTACCACAGGATCAGTGACAGGAAGCCCAATCATTCTAGGCCATTTCAATAGGATAAGGGGAAAAAAAACTTTTGATCCAATGAAGGCTATTTATTTTTCTGAGACTTTTGAGAAAAGAAGTCAAACTAAGTCACTTATTTTTCCTTGCCATAAGGCAGCTGAAAGGGAAATACTTCTTAGTATATAGAGTCCCAAGTGTCATGGTGGGGAGGATAGAGGGAGAGGGAGAGGTAGGAGAGGAGAAAGAGGAAGGAGAGGAGAGAGTAGGAGAATAAATTTATATTGCTTAAATTTCACATAATGCCAGTTATATTAGCATATACTGGTAGCATATCCCCTCCCCCTCCACATACAAATAGTCTAACCACTCTCCAATCATAAAAATCTAAGCTGAACAAAACATACTCTTCCCTGTTTCCCATCTGAAAGCAGCTGCACGACTTCCTGAGAATTCTATTGCTGAAACTGGGGTATAAAGTTCATTTGTACACACAACCTGCAAGTCTCCAGTTTCAATTCTCCCTCCTTCTCCGTTCCCTCCCTTCCCCTATTCGTACCAGAGAAGCCAAACTGCTGCGTGCTTTAAATAGCTTGAGGAGTAATCTGAAAGAGGAAGAAGAATTTGTATGCATTTGTGAGCAAATGTCCCTGTCCTGCTCTCTTGAAAATAGCAGCAACTCAACTTTGCAAAAAACGCTTGACTGCAAACTTGGTGCACTTTTATGACCCTGGGAATTACACTTGCAGCTCACCAAGGAGGTTTACCTCTTTGAGAGACTGGTAGTTCAAATTTCCTGAAGATTTGGAGCTTGCTTCTGAAAGTAAATGCAAAAGGACTTTAAACTGTGATCCTTGAAAGCACCAGGTAAGGACATTTGATATTTCTGTGCTAGTACCAAAACAGTATCCAATAAAACTCAGTTTAACAATCTCTCAAGAATTTGGAGCTAACTTATCTGACTTTACAGCTATAATTAAACCACTAATATGAATTCTTTCTGCTTTACTTTTTGGCCAGAGATTTGATCTGTTAATAAGTCTATCAACAAGTATTTCTCACTCTTTCTGCTCGGGGCTCAGTGTGGCAAAATACAGAGAGGATACTTCCCAAAACTTTGCAATTAATCTGGAAATTAAGTCAAGTATATTTTAAAATTCTATTTTAAGAATTCAGTGGAGTTTCTCTAATGTAATGGCAAGTTTTGTTCAATATAGGAAGAAAATATGTAGTGACTGCTGAAGGTAAACCAAAAAGTGAAGAGTGACTTGGCATTTTCACAAGGTACCTTTCACACTCAGTATACAATCTGAACCTCTCAGCATTTTATAATTTAAACAAGGTGTTTCTCTCTCTCTTCTTTCTCTCTCCTCTCTCCTTTCTCCTTTCTCTCTCACTCTTTCTTCTCTCTCTGCTCTCTCTCTCTCTCTCTCTCTCTCTCTCTGGAAAAAAAGTAAAAAGACACTCAAAAGGGCTAAGAAATTTTCTTGAAAGTGCCGAATCCTAACCACTAGACACATATAATTATATATATATATATATATATATATATATATATATATATATATATTTATGTGTGCAAGATAGATAACTATACTACTAAGTCTCTATTAGTTCATCCAAAAGAACAGTCTGTGTTGTCATTGTTTGTTTGATCATTTTTTATGCCTAGATCTTGTAACCTGAACTATTTTTAATCAACTAGTGTTGGTTTCTTACTGTTTTTTTAATTCTGTATTATTTCTATCATTTTTTCTGTTTTGCTTTTTTAAAATAAAACAAAAAATTTAAAAGAAGTTTTATTGAAACACATCACCCAACTAGAAATTGTCATTCTGTGACTAGAGATGTCTAAATGAAAGAAAGCTCTTTCAAACTATTACTGAGTTTAAGAACATCATATGATTTTTTTTATAATTTAGACATATTTGACATAGACACAATTAACACAAAGCCATTTTTATTTTTATCAAAATCTTTGGTCAGCAGCATTTTTTCTACTTAGCATCTAGGAAACCATTTTTAAGAGTAAACAAGATGACTGGTGAGGCCCAGCTCTTTGAATTTAATGTTTCTGTTTCCAGTGTTGTGAAATTGTTTTGAAATCCAGAGAGATGCCATACCATATATTTAGTAGTTTATTATTCAAAAAGACAGTATAAATAGAAATTCTTTGTTAATTATTTTAAGTGAAATAATATATTTTAAAATGTATTATAAAACATAGAATATTGCATGGTATTTTAAATATGTTAATGAAATTTGTTTATAGACAATTTTATGCTTACAAGTTTCAGTCATTCAAATTTATTCTGTCATTGTTTTACTGTTAATAGCAAAATTAGAACTAAAAGCCACCTATATCTATTTAACAAGTAAATAAGTGTGAATATCATATTTATATCAGTTTTCATAGAAACTGATCCTCGATTTCTCTAAATACTGGCCAAAGCAATTAATCGGTTCTTGAAAATAAAATAAATTAGCCAGGGACTCAGCTAGCCTAAGCAGATTGAGTCAAAGCTGAATCTGATATACCAGTATCTTCCTAATCCAGAATCATCAGTGCTCACATTCTACTACTTTCCCTGTCATATCTATAATCAAATGTTTAATGAATTCATGGGTTATTGAAGATAAAAGCAAGATGCTTCTATGGCAAAGAAAATTATAAATTTTTAGGATCATTGGTTGGTAATAAGGTATTCTAAAAGGAAAGTATTAATTCTTAAAATACAAAGGATATTTTGTGTATTTGGTATTATGAAGGGTAATCTTCATAATTACCCAGTTGACCTAGTTCTGCTATTTTAATCTATTTCACTATTTCTCATGCTTTTATTGAAATGTCTAAAATGTGTTGTAATCCAGTGAAACAAGTATTAATAAAGCTCAATAGAATACATGACACAGAGTAAGGTAAGACTTAGTCCCTTTTTTAGGAAATGTACAGTATTAGTAGACTAAAAGGCCAAGATAACTTACAAAACATAAGACCATAAACTAGTGTCATTTTTAATGGCAAAAAAGTTCAGAGAACAAAGGCAGACTAAATGGAGAAAGTTTCAAAGAGGAGACAAAATAAAATGGATTTAAAAGAATATGTAGAATTTGTGACTGTAATGTGCAAATGTGCCAAGCATATAGGAAGTCACTAAAACTCGGTTATTTGAATTCAACTCTAGTCACAGAAATTGTCAGAAATAAACTGTGTCAAGAGTGAGCTTAACACCTGCAAGGTACATCAAGGAGCCTGATATGGTTAGGGCAAACTATTGAGCTGCAGAGTAACAGAAAACAAATTTGAATGATAATCTAAGGTCAAATTTTGTTAGACTCTGAATTTCAGATACTTTATAATGAGAAACTATCAGTAAATTATTAACATCTAAAGATTTAATGGGAAAATATTTCAAGTGGGTGAATTTTGCAGAATTTTCCATCTTTACTACATTTAGTGAAAACTAGAGTTGGAAAGGCAAAGGAGAGAAGTTTATGAGGCTAGGCTAATAATGTCAGTGATGAAGTTATGAGGTTAGGCTAATGATGTCAGAAATAGAATAGAGAGGAACCCAAGAGATTTAAAAAGAAGAATAAATGGAAGTTGGCAAGTGATTAGACACAGATATTGTGGGCAGTATCTCTGAAATTTTAAACCTGTAGAATCTGGGCGGTGGTATTATTACTCATCAGAGAAATATGTATCTTAAAGAGGAAGTAACAATTTTAGGACACAATGTGTCTTGATTTTGAACCATTGAGTTTCAAGTGATGGCAAGAGTTCAAGGAGAAATGTATAATGATTGGTTAAAAAATGATACTGAATGTGACATAGGTAAGAGGTAAGGACCAAAGTTAAATATGAAGACTATGATAGCCAAAGTCATAAAACAAATAAAAATTTGTTTAGTGAAAAAAATAAGAGATGACCAAGGACTGAAATGGGCAGTGTCAACACCTTCAGATAGCTGAATGTGTCTGAAGTTGTTTCTGTACCATCTATTCTGTTCCATTGATCCACAGGTCTGTTTTTATAGTGGTACCATGATAATTTTGTCATGATAGTTTTATAACATAACTTGAAATCCAGAATTATGATGCCTCCTATTTTACTCTTGTTGCCCAGAATTGCTCTTGCTACTCTAGGGTCTCTTCTGGTTCCATATGATTTTCAAGATTATTTTTCTAGTTCTGTAAGTAATGTGTTGGTATTGATTTAAATTGCACTAAATATATATATATATATATATATATATATATATATATATATATATCAGTTTTGGAAGTATAGCCTTTTTGACAATATTGCTTTTGCTTATCCAAAACCAAGGAATATCTTTAATTTTCTGATGTATTCATCAATCTTCTTTTTCAAAGTACTTTAGTTCATGCTGTAGAAGCATTTCATGTTCTTGATTAGGTTAATTCCTAAATATTTAATTTCTCTTCATGCTGTTATGAAAGGTATTGTTTTCCCAGTTTCTTTCTCAGTGCTATCACTATTAATCTGCAAGAGAACTACTGATTTGTGTATTAATTTTGTATCCTGATGCATTGCTGAATATTGTTATTAATTCTAGAAGTCTTTTCATGGAATCTTCTGGCCCTTCCATGTAGAAGATTGTATCATCTGCAAACAGTGATAATTTGACTTATTCCTACCCTATGTGAATCTCTTTTATTTGTTTCTCATGCCTGTTTTCTCCAGCTACTGAAGTTGAAGTGGAATTGAACTGGAAGAGTGGTGATAGTGGACATCCTTGTCTTGCTCCCCATTTTAGAGGGAAAGCTCTCAGCTTTTCCCCAAGTAATTTGATCTTGGCAGTAGGTTTGTCATAAATACCTTTTATCAGATTGAAATAAGGTCCTTTTTTATCTATTTTCTTCATGGATTTTATCATGAATAGATGTTGAATTTGTTTTAGTGCATGGTGATAAATATGGTCTAGATTTGATCTTCTTCATGTGTGTAACCAATTTTCCCAAGCATCATTTTTATACTTTCTAACAAGTTACTGAACAACAGTATTTCTTGTATTCTTTGTATATCAAATGCAGCACTGTTCTGATAGGGGTATTTTCTATAATTTTTTTTATTTTAAAGAGAATAAAACCAAGCAAATAAAATAGAATAAAGCCAATCAAAACAAACCAGTGTAAGTGACACAGGACTTCAAAACAATAGAAAGTCAACAACAATTACCATAATGACTCTTATTGTCTTCAAGATAGCTGCAGATACCTTCAGACATAGTAAAAATCAAACAAAACAGAACAGAATAGAATGATAGGGGTATTTTCTAAGTCCCTTTAAATGATACACCTATGAAAGCAACTCAATAATTCAAGCTACCATCCAAAGGGTTTTGTTTAAAATTTGTTTATTCTAGGAAGTTAAAACACATAGCAAGACTGATTGAATGTTGAGGGGGTGTGACCAACTACCTCTTGCTACCTACACTATATCCCTATGCCAGATGCCTCATTCTAAGTCAGCAATCTGGTCCTACCCTTAGAACCTGTCAATAAGATCCTGTTCTCTGATGGTCTGTATCTCTGCAATACCTCTTCAAGTTTCAATTCTGAAAGAAATCGAACACCTAAAACAGTATTTAAGCAGTATTTCTGTGAATGTACTACCCATATTTTTATTCACTGACTCTTAGGATTAAAAGAATAAAAACAAGTTTGGAATGTAATACAATATTTCAAATATTTCACTTCTGTCAAAAGTCAGTTAATACAACCACAGATTTGGTTGTGACATAATGTTCTAGAATATATAGCTATATACACTGCATGTGTCTCTCCCTAAAATACAGTGATGCAGAGCTACATCTATCCCTCACCCCAATATTATGTGAGTTTCAGGCTACATAGACATCTATGTGGTATAATTTGAGGGCTAGTGAAAAGCTGTCTCAGGTAGGAGCAAATTCTTGAGATAAATATGCATATTAGTCAATCTTACAAATGAGATGGATTCGTGAGTCAAAAGGCCAAATTGTTGCCTTGCTGAGAGAAAATGAAATGGCCAAGAAATCTGACAGTCATAGAAAGTAGTAACATATTTTCATTTCTACAAAAATGCAATAAAAGAAGTTATTTAATCCAATTAATAAGTGCAGGCATCTTAGGTCCATTAATTTATATTAAAATCCTGATGGTAAACACTTTAAATGACAAATATTTTTACCTCTGTGAATTCTTTCCAGTTAAGCCATAATGTTCAATTAAATAAATCAGACCATAAAAGTTTAAATATTCCATAGCTTCTCTTATATGAGGAATGCAAACTACAAATAAAGAGCAAAACAAAGGGAGGTAGATGTTTCTCTAAAGGAATCAAGAGATGGAAGGAGGGGACAGAAAGAATGAAAAGATGAAGAAAGCAATTAGTATGTGTTATATATGTGTACCAACTCACCACAAGAAATGCAAACATTATATACTGAAAACATGTACTAATAAAAATTTCAAACAATTACATTTCTCATCTGTTAGTAGTGAAGATCACTGTTTACATATAAATTTCACTCTACTCTTCTATCCAGCTCATCACTTTTTCACTCAACCCCATCATGATTTCTCCCCAACAGTCCCTCTGAATTTGGGAAAGGACTAGATACATGTGGGAGAAAAGAAAAAGGAAAGTCTTTAAAATTTTGGCAGAAGTTAGTCAGGGAGAGGTCTTTGTTGAAACAGGGAAAGAAAAAAAGGGAAAATATGGTCTATTGGGCATGTAAGCATATACTTGATTTCTCTTTTAATGAATAGGATGCTGTCATCTAACCTTATTTACCAGACATTTAATTTCCCACTTGAAGTAACTGATGGAAAAAAAGAAGAGATCAAATCAATACAAAAGTAAACTAGAACATTCAGGTTTTCTTTTTTACTAATCAATCATCTTTCCCTAAAAAGGAAAGAAAACCCCAGTATGGAACCACATTTGGAGCTGTCTGAATATATAAGACTCATTAAAATTTTTCACTTAACATGTTAATAACCTTTGTTTTTACATAGGTTTATTTTTGTGTTATCATGAATTCAACAGGAAAAGTGAAATTGAACTAACAATAACAACAAACATCCCTGACATGTTTTATATACTTATTCCAAAATTCCAAGGAAGTCTCCAAACTTCATAAGTTATTAAAAGTTTCTTTTCATTCCAAATTAATTAACCTTTATGCTTAATCTAAATTTTAATTCTTACATAAGGCATAAGTCTTTCAATAAAAATCTATCATCTACATAATCATTATCTTTCTCCCAAGATCTAGGCATCTGTATGTGAAGAAGTTAAAGGTAGGGCACAGATTCAGCTGTGAGCAATATCCTCAGAAATTCAAGTTGCTGATAATTAGAGACTTATACAGGTATACTGGAAGAAGAGAAGCCCCATAGGTAGTTCCTATAAAACATCAAATGTATATGGGTTTTTTATAAATTTTTTTTGTCTTTTTGAGGCGGAGTCTCACTGTGCAGTTCAGGCTGACCTTGAACTCACTTTGTAGCTCAAACTAGCCTTGAACTCACAGCGATCCTCCTGCCTTGGCCTCCCATGTGCTGAGGTTACAGACATGCCCCACAATGCCCTGATCATAACATATTTCTACCCCCCCAAACTCTCCTCCCATCATATACCTACACCTACACTCATACATTCATTAAGGTCTCTATTGCCTTTTTATGACATCCACTTCAAGTCTGTCTTATGTATCACTTTAGTATGAATACTGTGTGTGTACAGCACTATGAAAAGGGAAACTCTGTGTCATTAGCTTGGAATGCCTTTTGGGCTTAACGGTGCCCTGTGTTTGGATTCCAACTGTCTGACAGCAAAGTTGACCTAATTTTGTAAGTATGATGTTCTCCCTTTAAGGAGAATAAACTACTGCAGAAGAAACATCTGAGCACTTTCAAACATGCAGTATCAGCACCTCTATAGATTTTAATATCAGTAAGAATGCTGCTAAGTGTATTTTGAAATACCAAGTAAGAAAACTACTTATTGTGATGATAGGGCTACAGTGATAGTGGGAGAATCTGTCTGCACACCAAAATCTTTTATTGACTACAATGGGGAAAAGTCACTAAAATAATTAGTTCAAGCTTGGTTGTATATAGATTAAATTTCCATACAGGGTGTGTATCTTTGCTCTAATTAATCAATAAGTCACTCAATAAACACTTATCACTTGTTTTTCTAGGGGCAAAATGCTGTTAACAGCTAAGCTCTGGGATTGAAAAATTACTGGATTGTTTCTTCCTGTCCAAGGGAACTTCACAATCTTTCCGAGAAGATAAGATTCCTTCATGCTAATAAAATGTAATACAGGGTAGTAGAATACTGATTACTATAAGGTTGGTATAGATAACAAACATAATACAAATACAAAGAGAGATATGAGTGTAGGATAGGGTAGTTTAAGTTGATATCAGAAAATGAGACATGAACTGACCCTAGTATGTGTTAGGAAAAAAAAATAAAAATGCTTATCTGTATAGTGGTTTGTAGTTTACAGAGTACCCATGTTTACTGATTATTCCATTTATTTGTATATCTATCCAACAAATATCAAGGAACATCTAGTGTATCAAAAGATTCACACAACATCTTCCCTAAGCTCTTTGATCTCAAATGTAAAGGCTGAACAGCACAACAAAATTCTTTTCATCTGACAATAGGCTACAGGGAGAGGAAGAAAGAGGTAATTGGTGTCTAAATCAAATAAAAATGGGAGGCTCCACTGAGCTGCACCCTCATAAAATCTAAGTTTCCTACATCTTGTCTCTGCTTAGCAGAAGTGGAGACAGTAGCTGCCTTTGGAGGTTGAGCTCTGACTTTCAGCCTCCCCCCACTTCCTCTTCTGCTTCAGCCCTACCCTTGTTACCCCATCCTGTTGGCAGTACTCCAACACAAACAGAGCATCCGGTACAGGCTAGCAATTACTAGAAAGGCACAGGAAGTATTGAGAAAGCATTGAACGTGATGGAATCATTAATCTACTTCCAGATACTGGTGTAATCTCTGAATCTCTTTTGTTAGTTCAACAAAAAAATGAGTTCTACCCAGGCTCATAGTCAAACAAATTCTTAGTTCTTTCAGCTTTCATCAGTCTCTGAACAATATCACTTTTGAACTCTCCTACAGCTTCACCAGACCACTAACACCTTCTTTATTTTATACTCTTTACCTTCCCTTTTCTGCTCAATGTGTGGATTAAATTTGCCTCATTCCCTATCATTTCTTCTTAGTGACTTTTAAAGCATTCATTCATGAGTCATGATCCTCTGCACTCTTTTTTAGCTCCTCCAGTTTCTTTATAATAAACTCTTCCTTCTTAGAGGTGTCCAAATTTCACTTCTATTTTGCACAATTATTTATATTCCTGCACAGTAAATCTCATGTTTCCACACCAAATATATGCCCCTCCCTCCATCTCTTAGATATTGTTATTCAAAAGCACTTAAAACCACAAAGTCACTCAAGTTTCCAAATTAGAAGGAAAAAAATGAATACATTTTGCCATTAATGGGCTCACTTCCTGAATGACAGACATATAAACAAAAAGAGTAATAACAGCACTGTAATAAACAATAGAACCATGCACATCACAGAGTCATAAAGAATGACACCATCAACATATATCTTGATGTATAAGTAGAAATTTCTCAGGTTTACCTCTTTGAAAAAAGAATGTATAGTTCAGTTATCTTCAAATAGCTGACACATGATGAGATAAGGGTCTTGAACTAAGTTGGTAAAAGAGAAATCATCAAAAAAAATAAAGGGGAAATAGCCAAGCTATATTACAAGGCCGTGCATCAGTTGCTGAGGGGGAGAACCAGACACCAGCATTTTCCTGTGAGTTGGTGCCATTTGTGGACTGTACTAGAGAAAAATAAGAAACCAAGCCCTCCCTGCATGTGGGTGCCATAAGCAGGCTCCTGGAGGGAGAACCAGATGCCAGACTTTTCCCATGAGTCAGCACCATTTATGGACTGTAGGGGAGGAGAATGTGAAGAAAACCACTTTCTATGATTCAGCAACATGCACAGGCCACTGGGAGGAAAACCAGATGCCAGTCTCTTCCAGTGAGCAGGCTGGAGACAAGAAAAGCCAAGTACCCACCCTCCACCCCACCCTGTAAGCAACTGGTTCGTCTGGAGAAACACAAGCTGTAATGATACCTATTGAGGTAAAATACAACTTGATTCTTGTAGTGCTTATTATTTGACTGACTTTGCAAGCCTAAAACAGGTAGTGTGATCATGTATTGAGAGGATAACAATACACAATGTAGCATCTATGGGGAAATCTCCTCTTGAAGGTGGTAGCCAATGTTAATCACCTATTACCTTGTTTTGAAGTCCTGTATCATTTTCATTGTTTTGCTTGGTTTGATTTTATGCTGTTTTGTCTGGTTTGATTTCATGATATGCAATGGCATGGGCAGCTGTTTCAAAGATAACAAGATACTATGGTAGCCATTTTGAGTTTACTATTATCTTGTTTTGAAGTCCTTCACTGTGTTCACTGTTTTGTTTTTATTTGTTCTATTCTGTTCTGTTTTGTTTGATTGTTACAGTGTCTGAAGTTATGGGCAGCTATTTTAAAGACAAGAGGCATTATAGTAACCATAATTACTCCTTTTATTTCTCTTTTCTTTTTTTATTTCTCTCTCTTGTCTAATTGCTCTGGCTAGTACTTCCAGTACTATGTTGAATAGGAGTGGTGATAAGGAACATCCTTGTCTTGTGCCTGATTTTAAGGTAAAGGCTTTCAGTTTTTGGACATTTAATATGATGCTGGCTGTTGGTTTGTCATAGATGGCCTTTACCATATTGAGGTAAAGAGCATCTATTCCAATTTTCTGTAAGGTTCTTATCATGAATAAGTGTTGGACCTTATCAAAAGCTTTTTCTTCATCTATAGAAATGATTAAGTGATTCTTACTTTTGGCTCTATTGACATGGTGGATTACATTTGTTGATTTACATATGTTGAACCAAGAGAATAAAATATCACCATTCATTCACTGTTTTCCTGCTGTGCATGTGAAACATTGTTATAACCACCATAGAGGAAAAATGGGGAAGTATAAAAAGAAGCAAAAATCACTGAAGGAGATGTCAAGATATAATACCTGTCAAGGAACTTGAAATTTAATTGAACCTGTTGGCCTCACTTTCAACTGATACACAGTAAATCATAATTTATCTGTCATACTTATGTACAACTTTGAGTGGGAAAGAAATAGGTTAAATTTTGTTCTCATATAAAGTCATGTTTATCAAATTTTTGCTTTGGTAGAATGTTCTGAAAAAATCCCTATGGTTTTTTCAACAGTTAAACCAAAGAAAAAAACAAGAAAGCAATATAATAAATAAGCTGTAGATCTAATGTACCTCAACAAACAATTTTTATTTTTATTAGTGCATGCTTGCAATACATGATTACATTCACCATGGGGAGTTAGGACATATACATAATGCATCTCAAT
>PVLA01018217.1:0-15092 GCA_004027455.1 Hydrochoerus hydrochaeris | reverse complement strand
GAATACTGGTTTGAGAATCAAAAACCTAGGCTCTAGGCCCACCTTGATCCCTAATTTTAATTAGCTGTGTGATCTGAACCAAGTTATTTAACATCTCTGGGCCTCAGATTCTTCATCTGTACATTGATCTTAAGTCAATTACTTTCATCTTTTTTTTTTTCAAAAGAAAGTTTTCATGCAGTCTTGATTTGCAAAGGAACCTTCCTGTGTCTTAATTTCACAACTTATAGAGTTGCCACCCACTAATGGATCAAGGATTCAAGTTTGGAAATAAGGGAGTGTGCCTCAAACTATCTGTTGTGAAGGATAAGTTTTTAAATAGTTTACAATTTCTAGTCCTTTATATACTAGTAGTTTTATAAAATAAACAACTAGAAAAGAAAAGTGAGAAAAAAACCCACAGACTTATTGAACACAAAACCAGCTTCTTATGAGATTCAATAAACAAATTTGGATGCTGAGGTAAGGTCAAACTCCTGTTTAAAACTTTCCAAATGGTTACTCTCAGCTTGTATACTTAGCTCCCACATATAGAAACTGTGGTGGATGACGCTGGTCCTCGACCACACTTTGAGTAGCACTTAGGAGATGATCCCTAAGGGTCATAACAGTGTTGACAGTACAGGGACTTTTTGTTTTCTGGTGAGGGAACCACCTCAGACTATTTCAGGGGCAGCTATCAGTATGTGCACACTGGATGGATCTATCCCCAGGAGTGATCTTTCATCTCTGCACTGTTCAGCCTGAGCATGACTGGGCAGTTCTCTCATGCTGCGGCTGAGGGTTCACCTTCTGGGTGTCTCGCAAGACTGATCCATTCTCTTCTTAGTGTCTCCTAGTGGAAACTCCCCAGAGAACCTTATTGCCTGATTTAATTATCACTTTTGTTGCCTGCAGAACTTTGTGCATTTCTAGAATACTTGTCAAATTTTACATGGGTTGCTTCAAGTGAGGGGGTGACTACACATCACTCTGAGAGTAGAGAGCAGGTTCTTGTGGGACAGAAATGGTCATTTTCCTTCAAGAGACTGCCAGCGTCCTTTCTCTTCAACATACCAGGCAATGGAGTGTAGGAAGCTAGTTTTCCTTTAAAGAGGATGCTGAGGAAGGATTGGCTCAAACATGTTTGATAAATCTCTAGTCCCTTGAATAATACCTAGAGGTTTCTGTCCAGGAGAATGGATCACAACACAAGGGCACCACTCTGATGGAACTGTGGGAGCAACCCCTCTCATACACACCTTTTCTATCCTACCTAGAACCAAATTAAAGAGAGACCTTGAAGGATTCATCCTTATCCAGTAAGTTACTTCCACATTTCTTTAAAATCAGGAGATCCTTTATCTTGATGAAGTATACTTTCAAATCTTCAAATTCTCTGTTAAACATGAGTTTGTGTTATCCCCCCAACAAATAATAAAGAATGTTGACAAGCTCAATGAAATGCACAGAATAATGAGGTATATTGAGGGTAGACAGTGGGCAGTGAACAATTTTCTTCCAAAGCTATCAGAGAATCATTGCCTTATCATAAGTCAATTTCAAGTTTGAGAAAATCACTACTTAACCCATGTCCTATTCTTTAAAAGTAAATAATCACAATTAAGTTATGTCACATTCTTGAATGCAAGAGTATGTTCTTATATCTCTGTCCCATACCATTTCATTTATTTCATTTCATACCAAAGTGATTGGGCATATTACTTGATGCTTAGACCTCCTAGGCTTGTCCACATAATCAATATATAAGATGCAATGTGTAGAAAGTGCTTAATATAATGTCTACTGCACAGTAAGCACTTGGTAAATGTTAACTCTGACATACATGTGTTAAACCTATACTACATTGCTGGAAATCTTTTTTGTCCATGTGGTTGTATTGATGCCTGCATGGATTACACCTATTTTCATTACCCAATATTATTCTTTTTTGTGTGTGTTTGTGCGTGAGTGTGTGTGGTACTGGAGATCGAACTCACCGCCTCATGCTTGCCGGGAAAGCGCTTATGCCACTGAGCTAAACCCCCAGCCCTTACCCAATATTATACTATTTTCCTTGTAAGTTCAAGGGGGTGTTTTTCTACAGTGGTCTCCGCTAGTTTTAGGCTCCTCTTGGAGGTTCTTCTCACAGTATTGCCTGTTCCGTGCAGTTGTTAATACTAAGAATGCTCTGTGCCCTGTGGACACCTAGCCAATGCTGCTTGGTGATTGATTTGCTATCACCTCCACTCCACCCATTATAAACTTTCATCACTGTGAATATAGGAACCTCCTTATCTACGTCTGCTATCCAGAACAGAC
Source organism: Hydrochoerus hydrochaeris (assembly GCA_004027455.1). Classification (NCBI taxonomy): domain Eukaryota; kingdom Metazoa; phylum Chordata; class Mammalia; order Rodentia; family Hydrochaeridae; genus Hydrochoerus; species Hydrochoerus hydrochaeris. Next base: position 12,791 of record PVLA01018217.1, on the reverse strand, counting down.
TTCCTAGATTTCCCTGCCTCACTGACTCACCATTTCATTTCATCCTGGGGGGGAGGGGTGCTCTTCCAACTTCATTTTACACCTCAGACTATCATTTTTTTAAAAAACCTCAGCATACATGCATTATTTAGTTTTGGAAAATATTCCCCACTTGCTCTTACATCTTAATTTGGCTGTACCCATTTCTAGGCTGCCTACCAGTACAAATGAGACAATAGCTCAATGAACAACTTGCAAAAGAAAAATGAAAAGCTCCAAGCAGACTTTCAGGGAAATTGAACACATACTTTAGACCACGAGCTGAATGTGTGGAAAGAAAGCTTCCCCTGCACATCTTCTTGTGGAGCTGCATTTGGGGGAGTGTTGTTAAAAGAACTCTGAATGTGGAGGGGGATGGGGTGGGATGAAGCCTTGGCCATCTGGATGAGAAAGATTCAGATGCTGCAACAGATCTGCAGTTAATGAATTTCACAGTCCTGTGCCCTTACTTTGCTTCAGTCTCTGTCTTGGAACAGACACCTGGCGTGAGCTTGTTAAGTGCCAGCCTAAGTAAGGAAGTGAAAAAGAGTCAAAGCAAACTCTGTGAGCCCTTCTCCCTACAAAATAGCAGGTAGCTCTATGAGTGAAGACAGAAACTCACAGCCTCTCTGTTCAAGCAGCCTTAAGGTTCACACATATTTATGCACCTGCAGCTTTTTTTTTTGATAAATCAACCCTTCTCTAATTACAGGATTTCATTGTATTTTCATACATATAATGCTCTAGTTTACCCTGTAAATGATTCATTTACAATTCAATTAAACAACCAAGGAGAACAAAATGCTAAAATAAACATGTGTTAAATAAGATACAATGTGAATAATTAGACAGAACACATACACACATTTTAGCATTTGATTTGCATGATAATACAAATAGGTCACTTGAGGATATGCCAGATATCAGAGATTAGATGACCTTTAAGTTCCTGCCAAGCTGGGGAGTATGATTTTGTGATCTGAATGAAAAATGAAAAATTTAGTATGTCATCCAAATGTTTACAAGTATCCAGCTGTTTGATGTCAGGTAGACAAAACACCCAGACAACTGACAGAGGCATTTCATTTTCACCCAGATGTTTTTGTGTTGTGTTGGTTTAGCCTGACACAGCAAAGTTAAGTCACTTACCCCAAGATGTGTGACAAAATTTTCCTAATATACTGGCAGTAAAATTGTTTAGAGGTTTGCATTTTAGTATCAGTAACAAATATTTTGCTACAGCTCCACTGATGGCTCTGGATCCATGAGATGAAAATAGTCAATTTGGTTTTCTTCATTCTCCAGCTCTCTGCTCTCCTCATTGCCTCCTGCAGCCACCCAAAGATCTGTGTTAACCTGAGCTGCAGCCCATCACAAAGTGGGTACTTTGATCACAGGGATACCCATTGTGTCCTTTCTTTTTGAAGCTGCTTTTGTTCAGTGATCACTGTCTCTGAGACACTTCTATCTGGGCCAAGGGCTGGCCAGATCAAAATTTCTAGCCATCCTAAACGTTGATTGCAGTACAGGCAATCATAGCTACCATTCATCTTCCTGTTACCATGGTCAATAATACAACTCATCTAGATTTGCTTGTGATTCAGAAATCTGACTGCGGTGACTGATACTGACCAAAAGTCCTCTCTACACACCCATAAATTTAAATAATGTCCTTGGATTTGCAGCTGTAGCTACTATATGCAGAGCCTGTGCTGTTTACAAATCAGCCTCTTTGACTCAGCTCTTCCTGGTTGCCTTCACTCCCAGTGAATCCCCTGGTTCCTGATTATTGCCCATCCAAAGCCCATCTGGTACCTCTCGTGTCCTGGATGTCTCAAGCTTGACCATTCAGTTTGAAACTGGGCTTCTTTAGCATCTTCCTCTGCCATCTTTCTTGGTTTCTTTTCCTCCAAACCTGCAGCCTCTCTTTCTTTATCATCATCTCCCTCTGGTTTTCAGAAGAGATCTTATTGCTGCCTTTCAAGCCTGGAGTGTGACCTGGAGTGTCCAAGGAGTAAGTTTCAGACCAAATTCTCTATGTGCCCTTGAGCAAGTCACAAAACATTCCTGGGCTCCACTCTTCGACTTTTTTTTTTTTTTTTGGTACCAGGGATGGAACTCCTGACTGTGCACTTGCAAGGCCCACTATCCAAATCTTAACATGCAATTCTAGGACTAAATCAGGTCTGTAGTCCCCTCTAGTTCTAAAATTCCATTCTGTCTTTAATACTGCTAGATTGGCTGCTTTCCAATTGCTGCCATTGCTCATCATTCTATCTTGTTATTATGAAGGGATTTTGGGGGGTGAAAAACTCAGTCTCCTGGGCTAAGATCTTGAAAAATTAGAAAATGTGCCTGGTTGCCACCTTTTCATCTTCACAACCTCCCTCCTTTTCTTACGTGTTGAGTTTCAAACTCAGATTTAAACATACGTGTTATGACAGTGCTGTCATTTCCTCAAATTGCACAGTAGAAACCAAGAGAGCTGTAGGTAAGCTCAACACCACTGGTGTACGAGGAAACCTCCTTAGCCCAGATTGGGAGGAATATGGTAGAAAGAGACTCTGTACACAGGAGCCAGAAGACAGTGAAAGCGGAATGGAGAAGAGACATAAAGTTTTGGGCCCCTACACTGAAGGACTAGATCATTTTACCCTCTCTTATCCACCCAGTAACTGTTTCAGCTTCAAATCTACTCTTTGTTTTTCTCTCTCTCCTTTTTCTCATATCCATTGCCACTTTCCTCAACCAACAACCCATTGATTGAGGGCTTGCTTTAAAAATATATCAATAGTCTATAATTTTCAAAATTAGTTTTTTTATGACAAAGAGGACCTTACCCCAGAATATCTCCTGTCCCAAAGTTTCTATAGCAAGTGAAAATAAGAGAGAACCACAGTGATGGTAAGAATAGAGATGATCATCTTTACAACAAAGGCAATTGCTTAAAGTCCTATTGAATTTTAAGCTAGAGTGATTGGGGAGAATCAGAAAAAAGAACCAAACTGGATTGGACTACAGAAGAAGTTAATGTGTGGGAGGATAAGTGGAGGGTTTTGACAGCAGCTGCTGATTGAGTCAAGTTGGGGATGGAGCTAATAGAGATGATACAGGTGACAACCTACCTAAATAGGTCCTGGATTATGAAGGAGACTCAAAGTCAGAGAGCATGGAATGAATCTCAACTGGAGTCAACTGCTCAGCCTTTTTTATATATCAGAATCTCTTGGCTGTTGAGGAGATAGCTCAAAAAGAGGATGAGGAATCTGGAAAAGTGAGGGAAATGAATCACATATAATTTTTTATGCATATGGGGGTTTGTTCTATCATTTCATGGTTTATGAAGTATAAACATACATATTATCTCACGTAATTTCCATGATTGCTTACTATAATGGACAAGTAGTCATAATTAACCCTATTTTGCAGTTTATTCACTCAACATATTTTGGGAACCTTTCATGTACAAGGCATTAGATATCAACATACCACAACAGAGAAGACTATACCAATTGTTGACAAGTAATTGCTGTGAAGTATGGTAGATTATTCTTGGGGGAAGTAAGGTACCTTTAAATCTAAGGATATCAGGAGGACCTAATCTGGCCTGGGGAAATATTCCCTAAAGAAATGCCATTAAACTGAGATAAGTTTGACCTAGGATGGAAAAATATTCCAGTAAGAGACAATTTATAGAAGACTTAGAGACAGGAGAGCCAGAAAACCAAGCAAGTGAATTTGGATCACTTCAGGAATTGCAATGCAGTGATCACAGTAGGTGAAGGACAAGTTAGAAGAAATGAAGCTACAAAGAGAAGCAGGCACCAAGACTTGGAAGACTTTGGAAACCATGTTAAGGAAGATGAATGAGAAGTGAAAACATGACAAAGAGTTTGTGACTGGATGGTTGTATGATTTCACTGAGGGAGGAAGCCTGCAAGGAAGAGCAGATTTTGAGGGAAATAAACTGATCCACTTCGTGGTATGTCATGTTTGAGATACCGCGTGTCGCTGTTTAGTGGAGACGATAGTCCGTAGCTTAGGAGAGGAACGCAGGCTGAAGATAGTAGTGGAGCAGTAGAGCTGCATGGGTGTTTCTTGAAGACAAAAAAGTAGGTGAGGCTCCCCACAAAAAGTACACTGGAGAGAACTGGGCCCAAGACAGACCTCTAAGAAACTTTCAATGTAAAGAGAAGAGTAGAGGAAAAGAATCTGTAAAGGAAATTAAGAGCCATATCATTTTTATTGAGACAATGTTCTTTGGAATCAGACAAGTCTAGTCACATCTCTGGCCAAGGTATATGCCTTCTCTGAACTTTGGTCTCTTCACCTCTACTTGGGGCAATTATAGCACTCTTTATAGAACAATCTCTGGAAAGGTTATCATAATCCTAGCATACAGGAAGCATCAACTGATGTTAGCTCTTATTTTAATTATTTGAATAATAACAAGAATGATAAAGAAAAGCAGTAGTAGCTAGAGAGGTCAGAATAATATCAAATGAAGGCAGCATTGTGAAAGCCAAGGAAGGAGTGTTGGAACAAGGCAAAGCCTGTCAATGCAAACAAATGTGCTGAGAGATCAAAACAAAAAGGCTGAAAAGGGTTTATTGGATTTAGCTATAGGTAGGACATTGATGACTCTTGCAAGTTATTTTTCAGTAACAAGGTCTGAGAGATGAAAGACGTGGAGATAATATTTGTGGGAGAAATGAACACTCAGAAGAGTCCCACGGCCTAGTCAAGTTCACACAGCTGAGACTCCATTATTAGTGACACAAACTCAGATTGTCAGACTTCAAATTTGGTTTACTTTTTATCTTTAGATAACTTAGCAGATAAACACAATTCCATGTCTTCTGCAGAGTTAATCGAAAAGAGGAAAAAATGAAAAAAGAACGAAGATGGGATAGTCGGGGCACAGAGAGACAGGAGTATCCAGCAAGGGGCAGATGTGTCAAGGAGAGTGATTAGGCAGACCCATTCCCAGGCAGGGCAGGAAATTAGATATAAAAGCAACAAATACTTACTGAATGCCTAACGTGTGTCAAGCATATGTGGCTATAGATGAAACAGACAAAAGACATGAGAACAAGATATAAACATAAAGGAAAACTTGCATTAACAGATGACTTGCTACATCGGAATATACAATTTATTATGAAATGAATGATAGTGCACAGTGACTGGACAAACTTCTTCAGATCTTGCCAAGGAAGGTTCAGACATTTTCAAGGAGATGAACCGGCCTCCTTAGCAGGCTGAGATACAGAGAGAACCCTGGCAGTTGGGTACTGATGAGAGGCAGGACTGGAGGAGTGGAGGGAAACAAATCTTTGTGAAGTAGGGGCCCAGAACTCAGTTATAATATGAGTACTGTTTTGTACTTGGCTCAAGGTATGTGTGTGCGCACGTGTGTGTGTGTGCGCGTGCGTGTGTTAGATTGTGGCCAAAACACTGCAAAAGACAGGGAAACATACCTATAGATATATACAGACACAAACATAGATAAGGGCAGGCAAGAAGAATTAAAGAATCTGGTTGCTGCTGAATAGATAAATAAATAACCAGCTGGAGTAAACTTAACCCAAAGTGTGTATGAGAGGTTGAGCCACATATTGGGAATTTTTTGAATCAGACTCAATATAGATTCTTTTGCCTATATATATTTAGAAAAGTTTACTTAACTTTTCTTTTTTTTAATGCCAGACAAAGATAGCAGTACCTACCATACTAGGCTGTGGTGAGAGCAGAGAACTGAATGGAAAAATATGAAATATTATGTGTATGAAATACTCAGTGTAAAGTCTAATCCAAAGTCAATACTTGATAAATATCAGCTGCCAATAAAAGTTCAAGGTGTTTACAGATTGTCAACTTTTGCCGAAGAAGTTTGAGATGTTCTATAAATATTAGAATATGAAGCCTCACACGACACTAAAAACGTGGAAAACAAATGTCATCATCCCTATTTTACGCATGGAGAACCTTGGCACTGAGAATCAGGTTTTGCCAGAGGAATAAGCAATTCTGTAGGAAGATAGGGAAGAAAGGGGAGGAAGTAAAGCCTCTATCAAGTTTCTTCAAACACGACCTGCCTGCTTTCCCACCGGCTCTCCAGCCACTCTCCAGGCGCTGGAAGATCAGGTTACATTTGCTCTCCCTCACTTGAGCCCCCCAGCCCAGACGGGGCTTGGCTGATTGGCGGGTTAGCAAGGATGCGGTATAACCCTGGGCACTTTTTCTCAAAAGATCAGGCAGTGTTAATGAGGGTGAGGTCTGATCCCACCAGCATTGGCTTCTTCAGAGGATGGTCAAGAATCAACTCTCCTTGGCAAGCTTTTCCTACCAGCTATCTGACAGCTTGATAACAGTCTGTCCCAGCTGAATTTTCTCCCTCAGGACACTGCTCTGAGTTGCTTCACCCTTTAAAAATACACGTGAACAAAGCTCAGAACCTTAACCAGCCTTCTGGTCTCAGTAGCTGGCTATGTTTCTGTTATTCTGATTTGCTGCTGTGGTTCTTCTGCATGAATGTGCTCACTTGTTAAAATGACCCATTTATATAAGTCTTTGTAATTTACCCACATTACTCAGAACCTGAAAAATAGAAGAAAATCAGTATGTTGTGTAAATTATTTCCAGAGCTTTCGTTGCTAGGTGGCAGAGGGGATGAGACCCAGGACCTGAGGATTCTCTGGTGTCTGAAAGGAGTCACTGCCACCTCCTGCAGCCTGTTTGCAGGCACATACATAAAGGGAAACATGACAAGCTGGAAATAAACTCCTGGAGAAATGCACTAGCATTGGAGCTGAATAGAGTTGGAATGTCCATGTGTACAGTTGTACTTCAGAAAGACCAGGAAGCAAAAGAGGCCTAAGAGGATGTTGAGCACATAGTAGGTGCTCAGCAAATAGTGATACCGTGTGAAAAACTAGAGTTCAGCGACCACTAGAATGCTTATGGCATTGGGCTCTTAGCTCTGGTGATTCATTACAAGTCACTCCCAGGCCTTAAGACCCAGGTTTAGTAAAATAAGAATCTACTTACATGAAAAAGCTCCACAAACTAGGAAGCAGACCCCTTGCCTCCTTTGGAATTCTATACCTACCTCCCTAGCAGGAAATTCTTCCCTGCTCTGTCTAAGCAAGTTCATTTTCTCTGGATGAGATGAAGGCTACAGTTGGTAAGATCTGTTTAAAACCTCTTTATGTCCATATTACACATTCATACCCCTCTACCTTCTCTTCTCCATTAATGCTGGTCTCAGTCCCTTTAGCATTAGTCACAGATCTTATCAGCCATTTCCAGCACCTTTTACTACTGCCACAACTTCTATGTGGGAATGATCCGGCTGGACATAATGAAAAGATACCAATATTGGTGCTGCCAGTATTCCTACCTGGCTGTTTTACGAACCCCAATTTGGAAGTAGTAACGTTGGCTAGAGTGATAATGCTCTTACTGTGTGTAGGGTTTTATGTATATTATCTCAGTTTACCTCCAGCATTCCTATAAAGAAAGTACTAATATTATCCTCAGTGATAAGAAAGGAAAACGAGGCACAGAGAAATTGAGTGACTTGCCCAACATCACAATCAAGGGTAGCAGAATTCGGATTTAAAGTATTGTGATGCCAGAGCTCACTCCAGACAACCCTGCCATGAAACATTTGACCTCAGTGTCTGTACGATATGCTTTCTCCTTAGCAATCCCACTGGGAATTAATCACAGACTATACCAGTGATGGCGCACCTTTTAGAGATGAGCGCCCAAACTGCAACCTCAAACCTACTGATTCATTGCAAAGTGCCAACACTGCAATTAAACCTGAATGCTGAAGTTTTAGTTTAGAAAGAACAACGCCTACATTAACATCTCTTGTCTTCAAAGAAAAACAAATAATATGCATGCCATAGGTTCACCACTACTGAACCACTCTATGCTTGCATTATTATCATTATTATTTCTTTGCTGGGGATTAAACTTGTGGCTTTTACACTGAATAACATCCTTACCCTTTTTTTATTTAGAGATAAGGTATCACTAAATTGCTAGACTGAGCTCAAGCTTGTGATCTTCTTGCCTCAGTTTCCCAGAGTGCTGAAATTATAGGTGTGTCTATTCACCCTGACTCACTGTTTTCTGCTATATAGGATAGTAGCAATCTTTTCCCACCTCTGAATGAAGATTTTATTTTTCCTTCACTATTTTTTCATGCATTTATTTTATCAGACAAATGTTTCCTGAGCACCTACGAAGCTCTGATGCTTTTGTACTAACTCTGTAGGAGTTTCAGTAGTGTGTTCCTTTAGTCTGTTTTCTACCTTTTTTCATTTCTTGCCCTTACTTAACCTTATTCCCACAGAATATAAAGTGAAGAAAGATTTTTGTAATTTAGAATTAGAAGCATCTCAGAAGTTATTCACCAGACCACTGACTCTACCCATGAAGACTCAAATCTACATAGCTAAGTATGACAGAGTCTTGTTCTAATTAAAAATTGGTCTCTTCAGAGCCAGGAACATGGCAGAAAATAAGTGATAGCCATCTGTAACTCAACTCAATTCATCTGAAAAATGGGACTAGTACAAGTATTTGTCTCTCAGGTTCTAGTGAGGAGGGAGTTAATACATAAAGAGTTTAGATTAGTGCCTCAATTAATAAATGTCAGTCATTATTATTTTAAATTCAACTTCAGTGTATTCAATCATAGGCCAATATTTTTAAGTATTTGTTGTATTTATAATTTTTTTGGTATGGGGGATTGGGTATTTGGTACAGGGTCTTCACACTGAGTTACATCCCCAGCCCTTTTAAAGTTTTTTATTTTGAGACAGTTTTGCGAAAGCCTCAAGCTGCCTGGGTTGGGTTGGAACTTGTGATACTCTTGCCTCCGTCTCCTGGGTGCTGGGATTATGGGCATGCACCACCTTGACCAGTGAGACTTTTGAAATAGGCCAATATTTCTACATATTTGCTAGAGTTAGGTTTTTCTTTACCCTAAACATGATTTTAAAAGTGAACTTCTTCAAGTGATTTTTACGTTACTGTTAACGAGCTAACGTTAGATACAATTTAAAAGCACTGTGGAGTCTGTCCAGCTCCTCTCCCCCACTTAGACACTTTGACAGGGTCGGGTCTTGCGTTTTCTTAGTCTTCCAAAATACTCCAAACGTGGGTTATAGCCATTCCCATTCCTACCTCTCCTGTGCTGTAGAAAGGTTGAGTGTTTAGCCTAATCCTATTCGTCTTTTTTTTTTTTTTTTTTGGTACTGGGAATCCAACTCAGGGACTTATGCTTGCCAGGCAGTATTGTGCCACTGAGCTATATCCCTGGCCCCTATTCATCTTTTTATCTTCAACTGTAAGCACTTAGTAACTGGCACACAGTAGGTATTTTTGAATGAATGGATATGGCACTTGCATATTTGTGTCCTTCCCTCTCCTTCCTGCCTATTCATCGTCACTCCCAACTTCCTATTAGGAATGTATGTGTATCCTTAATTTTTATCTCTAATAAGCCATTGAATTTATAACAAAAATATAAATTGTCAAGTGCAGCCAGAATTATGGTTTACACAGAGACTATAAAAAGGAATATGTAAGTAAACATTAGTCAGAAGAGTCCAGTACTACAGAAAGCAGAAAGTAGTCTTATTGTAGACAGAGAACACAGCTGTTTAGTTCTAAATCTAGAGAAACAGGACAAAGAAGGGTACCTGGGTGCATCGGTTTCATAGTCAGAGGTACCTGGACTTGAGTATGCTGATCTCTAAGTTTCTGCTTTACTCCCAGTAAAATAAGACTTTATAACTAGTGCCCTTCACCTGAGATCTTGCAAGGACAAAAGGAACTTCAGTGTCCAGAGCTCTGAGAAACCACAGTAAGTATTAGCTCTAAAGGAGGAGTTGTGGAGTGTCAGTGCATACAATCATATCACCTGTAAATAATTACTTTATTTTTGCTTTTTCCAATTCTAATATCCTTTATTTTTCTTATATTGTGGCATGATGGCCAGTGCAATATTATGGGCCAGTGCAATGTCAAATGAAAATGATAACATTCTGTATATGTCCATTTTATACGATGGAATTTGTGTCTAATTTGTTTGCAAGTACCTATTATCAGAAGAGGGACATCCTTTTGTATTCCTAGTTTTTAATCATAGAAAGGAGTAGCATCTGTTACATCCACATCTTCCTTTGATTAAAATGATTGTACTACTTTTCTCCAGGCAGGTGGGCTGGTTCCTTTAGAACATCTCACATCTTTATTCTAGACTTATAACAGTGTTTAGTCTCCCGAGGTACCTGAGGATGGGGAAGAAGAGCTCCATTCCTCAAACCAGTTCTGGGAACTGGGGAAGATCTCTCCTTGTCTACAGGGATGTGCTTGCATTCTGGTTATCAGTCCCATCTAAAAGCCGTTTCTCTTGAGGCTTGGATCTGAACTGATGAAGGCTGGAAGCACACAGTGGACCTGAGGTGACTCTCTCTCTTCTCTCCAAACACACACACACACACACACACACACACACACACACACACACACACACACGATGCTGCCACCTGGAGAGAGTCTGCAAGAAATAGCCAGGCATAGCTCTCCACATAACAAGCAACAGCTGTCATTTTCATCATGCTCGCCATCATCACGATAGGTTAATAGGGCACTTGTGCATTACAGACAAATGTAAGCCATAAATATAAAGATAATAATTTAGAGGAAATAAGACCATTCCTTTAAACTCTATTCTCCACTCTCCTGAGCATCACTGAATTTATACAACCAACCAAGCAGCAAACAGATACCCGATTGAATGTGGTTACCAGAAAAACTCCCTGCTTTTGTCTTGTGATTGGTCGAGCATCTCCTGAGGGCTGAGAGCTTTTTAAGCAGCTGGTGCAAATGGATGCCTTTCTGAAATGAATCAGTTGATGAATGTCACAGGCATCAGGCTCCATTCCAGGGCTGGACCAGGCTGTGCTCAAACTGCATGTTTCCTGCACAGCCTCCAGCATCCATGACTAACAAGACGAATGGTCCAGCAAGGGTAGGGTAGAAAGGAGGTGGGGGAACCAGTTAGAAGTAGCTCTATTATATTCAGCCCATGGGGATTGGCACTTTTCTGCCTTTTGCATCCTTGGATCTGTGTGCAGCACCTGCCATGCAAAATTTCTAGATGTGTTTGTTGAAAGAAGCATCAGTTCAAGTGGAAGGGCAATGTGGTTTATGTTTGCAGCACCAAGTCTTGGATAGAGAGATCCAACCATGGCTCAGGTGCTTATTAACTTATGTGAACTTAGAAAGTTATTATCGATTCTGAGTTTCAATTTCCATATCTGTGTAAGGGGAAAATAAGGGATGCATCAGATGGGCATTAAATGACACAGGAAACATGTTTCACATTACCTGAAACACATTGTGTTCTGACAGGTAAATGACAGGTAGATATTGTTACTGTTATTATTAGTTATTAATTGAGGACTCAAGGGCAGCTGAGTTGAGATATTACAGACTCAAATCCTGTTATTAGAGATTTATTTCTTTGAATTCTTCTCTTGATATGTCCTCTTAAAAAATGGATATGGATTTTTCATACATTAAGGTATTTGTAATGGATATTAGTAATGCATCTAAGGTTTTTCTTCTGGACCGACCAGAAATGACAGGCTATAAGACTTATTTTTGCTTTCATTGTAATTTTTGTTCAAGGTTGGACCCATTCTCAGTTGCCACTGAATGAGTTTAGTAGCTAGATAGTTGACCTCCTCTATGACAAATATCAGGAGTGAGGAAAAAGAGAGTTGGAAGAGCAGAAAGGGACAACTCAAGACAAAGTTGCTGAAAAGGAAAGGGCAGGGATTAGTAAATTTGTTTACAAAGAGTAAGTCCTACTTCTCAAGGGACCAGTACATGGGATACTACACTAAATATCTCTGAGTTACTTTCAGAATGTGACAGCCTACTCCAGGGTAGTAAAACTATATGTAACTCAAAGAAGCAGATGTTTATATGAGGCTGAACAGGCAATCTGAGATGGAATTAGACTTCCCTCTCTGAGTTTGACCTACTGTGTAGCCAGGGGCTGCATCTGTCTCCCTCTGTATGTCTGTGAACACAGGCTGCCCTTGCAACACCTTCTGACCACTAATTAATGGACAGCAGATAAGGTGACGTGTTAATGGTAACCACCCAAACAGTTATGTAGTAAACTATATTCTTTTTAGGAATTGTCAGCATATTCTGAGGCCAATCGTTGAGGCCAACAAGTGATTTTTTAAATATCTACATACTTACACTGGCTACAAGTTCTATAGCCTAGAAAATTCTTTTTTTTCTTAATTTTTTATTTAAAGGGATAAAACAGAAAAAGAGAAATATTACAGAATTTCAAAAAAAATAAACAGTAAGAAATCACTAGCTGATAAATTACATATTGCTCTTTTAAAAATGGTTGTTCAAGTTACAAAATCAAAGCACACAAAATAGACACTCAAGCAGTGAGACTGCAAACAGATCTGTTCAACAGTCAAACAAGAACTAAGAAATATGGGTAACAGTCCTGCATACATAAATATACATGCAGTTATATCTTTTATAGCACTTCCTATTTTCTCTTTTTTACAATAGCAATTATACATTTTTTTTATTTAAAGAGAAAAAAACAGGAAAAAGGTAGAAATATTACAGAATTTCAAGAAAAGAAGATAAACAGTAAGAAATCACTAGTTGATACATTACATATTGTTCTTTTAGAAATAGTTATT
>PVLA01018216.1:0-15195 GCA_004027455.1 Hydrochoerus hydrochaeris | reverse complement strand
CCCATGCTGTTGTGAATGCGGGATGCCCTTCCTTTCCAGGCCAAGTGACAGTTCACGGCAGGCTCTGCCTCATCCTGTCCATACACCTGTCCCTGATGTGCATGTCCAAAGGTCTCTCAGGGACTCCGCTTTGGATTCTTTGGGGTCAATGTCAGGAAGTGGAATTGCTGGATCATATGGCAACTCTAAGTGACAAGGACCCAAGTCCCCACACACTGGCCAATCCTCATTGTTTCCCCTTCCTTCTTTCCAGAGACCAGCTCTCCTTGTCAGTGGGCATAAACTCCCACTGGACTTTGATCTGCATTTCCCTAGTGACCAATGATGTCCACCCGCGGTTCCTACACTCATTGCCCTTTGTATATTTTCCTTGCACAAATGTCTGTTGTTTTTCCTATGTTTCTTACTTCTTGTTAATACATTTGTCAGTGATATTTTTTCTATACTCTGGGCATCAATTGCTTACCAGAACTGAGATTTGCAAACATCTCCTCCTGTCCCACGGGTTGCCTTGCCACTCTGTGGAAAGTGACCTTTCACACACACAGGATTGTAATTTTGGTGAAATTAGGTTTAGCTGTTTTTGTTTCAGTTGCCTGTCTTTTTGTTGCTTTTTGTCTTTTTGAGACAGCGTCTTGCCATGCAGTTCAGGTTGGCCTTGAACTCACTGTGTAGCCCAGGTTGGTCTTGAACTCATAGCATTCCTCCTGCCTCAGCCTCCCAAGTGCTGAGATTACATGTCTTTTCATGTCATATCAAAGACACCATTGCAGAATACAATTGTGTCCTTCTGACATACTTATCTTGTTTCTTTCAGCCTTTTAAACTTCATGGCATATGTACAATGTTGCATATGCATGGCATATGCACAGCTCCTTTGAGCCTTCCCTGCTCCAGCCCTGGCACTGGCCACTTCTCTGAAGAGTTCAGGTTAGTTCCATGGCCTATGGAGTATGGTAGCCATTATTGATTTCCTAGAGTCTGGTTTGAAGGCCTGTAAGGGTCTCATTATTTTTTTGGACTGATTTTATATTATTTTGTTTTGTACTATATTATTTTGTTAATGTATGTGAAGATATGGACAACTATTTCAAAGACAATGAGACATTATGGTAGCCACTGTTGATTTCCTGTTCTCTTGTTCTGAAATCTTGTGTTATTTGCATTTTTTTTTTCTGATCTGCTTTGTTCTGTTTTGTTTTGCTTAGTTTTGTTTTATTCTCTTTAAAATAAAAAACACGTTTTTAAATGGCTGGGATGTGGCTCAGTGTAAAAGCCTTGGGCTCAATCATCCTCAATACTGCCGCAAAAAATTAGTCTCCCGTCCCTGAGCATGCCCTCCACAGGCATGAATTTAGTCCCATGAAATTCTTGAGGTACTTGGCACAAACCTAGCAAAACCATCCTGGAGTGGTAACCTCCTCCTTTCCTCTCCCTTCTTCCCCCTTCTCCTTTATTTCCCCTCTCTTTCCTCTTTTCTTTCCTCTCTCTTGTCCCACCCTTCTTCCTTCTTTTGCTTCCTCTTTCTTGCTTTTTGGGGCAGCATACACAGCCTAGGCTGCCCTTGAACTTGAAGTCCACTTGCTTCAGGTTCCCAAGTACAGACATTTGTCACTATGCTCAACTTGAAGTGATACACTTTGAATCCAAGCTACACACTTTCTCATTTGTTAAGAGGAGTCACACCAGCATGAGTGAAAATCAGCATGTACAATAAATTACAGAAATAGATTTCTCCCAAAACATAAACGAATAGAGCTCTATGGTAGTGGCCATAAATCAGTTTTCTTAAATGATTAAAAGAAAAATCTGAAAGAACTGAGAAGAGAAAAGATAGAACTGATACAGAATTTATGGAAATAAAAAAGGCATTAAAATTAAAAACATTCCACCAGTTAAACTTAGACCCACATTACAATTATCGAATTTGTTGATAACCCAGGTAATCATTTAGAATGCAGCAGAGAAAAAAAATACAAAAGTGAAATCACATAGTGGGAAAAACTTTCTTCACATTTCTAATGAGGAAAATACCCAAGAGGGGAATACCTGGATTGAATGGAACTTCCAATCCTAGTCTTCTGAGAATTCTCCATATGGATTTCCATATTGGTTACACCAGTCTACATTCCCACCAACAGTGGAGCAGTGTTCCTTTTTCCCCGTAGCCTCGCCAACATTTGTTATCTGTTGATTTCTTGATGGCAGCTATTCTTTCTGGAGTGAGGTGGAATCTCAATGTTGTTTTAACTTGCATTTCCTGAATGACCAGTGATGGTGAACTTCTTTTTCTCTTATCTTTATTCCTTTGATTTCTTTCTCTTTTCTAACTGCTCTGCCTAATGTTTCTAGAGCTGTATTAAACAGGAATGGTGATAGTGTACATCCTTGTCTGGTTCCTGATTTTAGAGGGCATGGAAGGTGCCATAGAGTCTCCCTAGTGTAAGAAACTAAAAGAGTAAATGAGATACAAAATCTTCTGTAAGTATTGTCAAAGTGTAAGAGACTGCTCAAAGAGGAAAAAAATAACTCAGGGAAAAGGAGAAAAGAAAGAAGGGAAAAGAAAAACACAAATTTGTATATATACACTTAAGATTACTAAAATGCTTGTACTACTACTTCTATTAGTTGTTGGAACAAAACAGTTAACATTCATTAAGATTAGATCAATTTTGCATGACTATATCTGATAATTCGAGTAAGACTTTTGAAGATAACTATGCAAAACAACAAAATTTGTTATGCTCCTACCTTCTTGTTTTGAAAGCCTATGTTGTTACTGTTTTGGGTTCTTTGTTATAGTTATTTATTTGACTCTTGTGTCTTGTTTTTCTTATACTTTGTTTGTTTTGTTTCTCCCTCTAATAAAGGATGTGTGATGGTATGAACAGCTACATTGAAAAAAACGAGACATCATGGTAGCCCTTGCTGATTTCCTATCATTTTGTTTTGAAGTCCAGTAATGCTTTCATTCTTGGTTTTGATTGGTTTTAGTCTGTTTTCAATTATTTGATTTCAATATGTATGAAGGTATGGACAGCTATTTTGAAGAAAACAAGAGACATTATGGTAGCCATTATTGATTTCCTAGTGCCTGGTTTTGAAAGCCCATAAAGCTGGCATTATTTTGTTTTGACTGATTTTATACTATCTTGTTTTGTATTAACTTAATGTGTGAGAAGGTATGGACAACTATTTTGAAGAAAACGAAACATTATGGTAGCCACTGTTGGTGTCCTGTTCTCTTGTTCTGAAATCCTGTGTTATTTACATTGTTTTTTTTTCCTGATCTGCTTTGCTCTGTTTTGTTTTGCTTAGTTTTGTTTTATTCTCTTTAAAATAAAAAAAAATGTTTTTAAATGGCTGGAATGTAGCTCAGTGTAAAAGCCTTGGGCTCAATCATCCCCTATACTGCCACAAAAAAATTAGTCTCTGATCCCTGAGCATGCCCTCCCCAGGCTTGAAGTACTCAAAAACACACCATTGCAGATACCATCGTTTTGGGGGAGGGCACTGTCCTTCTCCCTGTGCCTCTTTAGGAAGACAACCAGTCCCTGAGAGATGCAGGACTTCCAGAGCTGGACTCTAGCTTTTAGGTGGAAGTTTCACACCAACTGTATCCAGAGACACAACTTTGTAAAGGTTTTTTTCTGTCATGGCCCTCCCATCCATGGTGGCCTAATTCCATTTTCAACCTCTCCTAATACCATTATAGCCTTGTATTTACTGTCTAGATAAATGGTTCACACCTTTGGCTGCAAATTGGAATCAGCTGATAGCTTTTAAAACTCTAGCACCAAAGCTGGACCCCAGACCACCGTTACATACCTGGGGACAGGACCCAGGCTCCACAGGTGAAACCAGTATGGCTGAGATAAAGTACCCCAGCCCTCCTGGGGGAACTGAGAGCAGTGATCCAACCCTCTTGGTCTCCACTGGGCTGACCACAGTGCTCCACAGTTTGTAAATATCCATTGCATTGGCTTCCATGGCAAGTTAAAATTCACTGGGCTCTAAATGGCAATGCTGACCAACCTAAAGCTTATTACAGAAAAAAAGAAACAAGAGGAACAGCACTAAAGTGGGGATGTGCATGGCTGCCAAAAGCTGCCTCCTAACAAAGGGTCTGAGAGGTCAGAAGAGAGTCTCAGTTGTCACATGAATGCAGCACAATTATACTGATACTTTTTCTCCCTTATCAAGAAGTACTGATATCTACACTTAAAAACATTACCAAAAAGCACAAATGAGTGTACATGGAGACTTCTCATGTCTTGATGGTCACAGATGGCAAACACTTCCTGTACAACCAGCTCCCTGGGCAGAGTCCTCAAGGCAGCCACGGAGCAGGTCCTCAGACTACAACCAGTAAACACCAGATGGTCAGAACTTGCTTGGCTTTGATGGTGGGCAGGTGAGTCAGGCCCATGTAGATACATCTCCGACTTCATCAAAACAGCCTGGCGCAGTAAACACTCAGCACCCCTGTGAAGCCCATGAAACCTACATGCATAAAGTGTCACAGCCTTGGGGACCCTGGGAACCTTAGACATGCAGAATCCCAGACCCCTTCCACCCATGAATCAGAGCCTACGATTCAAACATGCACGCACCCAAGAAGACCTCCACACATTTAGGTCTGAGACCAACTGGCTAAAGACCTGCCATGCTTGCATGCCTTTCTCTTCCCACAACTTTCTCTTCCCATGTTTCTTCTGGCTCTGACTAGTTTGAGTTGCCCAAGAGGAACACCCTCAACTGTGGTCAGTGTCACTGTGCTTTGCTTATAATCAACCACTCACTTGTATGGCACCCTGAGTGGTGAGGGAATTATTATTCCCATTTGCCACACTGAAGACAGGCTCAGAGAGGTTGAGTAGCTTTCCTGTGGTCACTCAGCTGGGTCTGGCAGGTGCAGAAGGGGCATGTGGCAGATGTAGAAGGGGCATGTATCAGCCTGACCTAAGGTGCCTAAGTGACAGTCTTCCAGGAGTCCTGTACACTCCTTTGGAAGGAAGCCCTGTCCTCATCCACATGCTCAAGTTCCCAGAGGCAGGTTCCTGTCCTCGATTTGCTGTGTGACTCTGATCTCTGACCCTGCTTTCCTTGTCAGACAGTCTTGCCTTCTACTGGCGTCAGTCTCTAGTTCTAGCAGCGTCCGGCCAACCTCAGGGTGCTGCAAGGCCATGGTAGAATCATGCCCTCACGAGGAGGCTATCAGCTAACAGGAAGAAGGAACCTTTAAACAGAACACCTCCTAGCTGGTAGGAAGCAAGGAGCCAGGCCCTAGAAGCGCTGCAGCTCCTCTGAGGCCAGTGTCGGCAGGGGCCATTGAATGGTGCAATGTTAGTCTCGACCGCTTGAAGGCAGCACATACCCGTACAAAGCCTTGCTGGTTTCACGGTCTAAAGGAGCTGCTTAGCTACTTTCTTCCGTATCATTTTATTGCATGGGATGCTCAAACTAGTGGAAAAGCAGCAAATGTATTGTTTGATTGACTTTGCAAGCTTAAAGCCAGTAGTCTGAGGAACTATTTAGAGGAAAACAATATGCACTATAGCAACCACTGTAGATTCCCTACTGTCTTATTTTTGAAATCCAGTATCAGATTCTCAGTGTTTTGTCTTGTTTCATTTTATAGTTCTGTTTTATTCCCTTTTAAATAAAAATTAAAAATGTAAACATAAGGAGGACAATGATAAATGAAATGAAATAGTGCATGAGGAAACTTAGGCTACCATAGACACAGTTCCAAAGTCCACGAGCTTGGAGGAAGTTTTTGCTCCCTTGATTTCTGACCACTGCTGAAGTCCAGCTGGGTAACTTCATTGAGTCCATTCTCTCCTCTAGCATTTCCACAACGATCTCAAACTCAGCCAATAACCGAGGATCTTTTAAGCAGGGCTTGCCAATTGCTTTCTAATTATTTGGAAATATGTATATTCTCTGGGGGAGTGAATGAAGTTAGGAGGACTGGACTCAGGTCCTTTTCTGCAACCTGGGCAGACACAGGGTAAGGAGTGCTCTGCATTTGTCAGGGCCTATGTTTCTCCATCTTTGGAACAGCAGCATCATAGGCTTGCGGAGCACAAATAAACTAACACGGGGGTCCCCGACACTGGTACCAATCTGTGGCCTGTTAGGGACCAGGCTGCACAGCAGGAGGAGAGTAGCAGGCCAGGAAGTGAAGCTTCATGTGTATTTCCAGCTGCTCCCCATTGCTGGCATCACTGCCTGAGCTCAAGCAGTTAGATTAGCAGTGGCATTAGACTCAGGAGCACAGCCCCCACGACGATCTGTGCACCTGGGGATCCAGGTCCCTGCTCCTTATGAGACTCTATGGTGAACTTTTCAGAGATTTCAGTGGCAGTAAACAGCAGCTGGAGGAGGCAAGCCACAGGTTCACCAGCAATACAAGTGCCTGATGATCTGGGGCATCAGCGGAGGCGCTGACACTAGTGCTGGGACTGTGATTATTGGAGATTGAAAACATACACTAATAAAGAAAAGAAACTGAACACGCCCCTGCCTGACTGGGGGAAAAGTGTCTTCCAAGAAAGTGGTCCCTGGCACCAAAAAGGCTGGGGATCAAGGAGCCAACAGATAGGAGAGGAAAAAGAGAACCGGAAGAGTCTCACCCTAGTGCGACATTGCATGGGAACTCTGGATAAAAGAACTTTCAAACCTTGATTTGGCCAAATGAGCTATTTTACAGGGAGGAACTAAGACACAGAGAGAAACTCTACTCTCTATCAGGGAAGTAAACTCAGCCTGGGCCCCATGATGCTGAAGGCCCCAGGGGTGAACGCTCGAGCAACTCCTATCCCAGCGCCTTCTGATGGCCTGTCCTAGGTACAACCATCTCTTTCTCTTTCCTGTCTTATCTTCTTTACATAGGCAAGCACTTTGCAGGAATTCTCACATTTTCTGTTGTATACAAAGAAGTAGAATGAGCGGCCCATGCATCTCCACTGCCCATTCCTGAGCCCCACGGGATTGTTGAACTTCTCTCCACAGCCCATGGCACTGTGGAAAACATGTCTATCCTAATTATCAGGCTGACAGGTGAAAGGAAACCTCTTTTGTCATTTTTCCTGATACAAAATTTGAATGAATGAATGCTCGCTGATAATGCGAGATGATTTGCTTCCCCAAGTAGAGTACAGGTTCTTTGTGGAGAAGACCATGTAAATAAAGTTTTCTGCTGTATCCCAACAAAGTTCCAACTGCTTTGAAAGGAAGAAGTTCTGAGGTTGCCTCTCTGGTTGGAAAGGATGTGCACCATGGGGGCCAGCTCATGGTCTCTGGGTGAGACAGTTCTGACTTCCAAATACAGCTCTGCAGCTTACTGGTTAGGTGGTCTGGGCCAAAAGACCCTCATTCTCTGAGCTCAGTTTCATCCTCTGCAAAATAGAGGAGCTTACTATCTCCCATCTCCTGTCAAGAATATGGCAAAGACTCTGTGAGCCCATGCAGGTGAGGTCCCTAATACAGTGCTCAGAGAATGAGATCTTGAGTCATTAGCATGCTTGTCAAAGAGGAGGAAGGATGTGAGTCTAGTCCATAATTATGACATCAGCTTCATGCCCTGGAGCCTCAGACAGAATAAGAACAACAGCCACAAATGCCCGAGACAGGGGAGTACATGAGAAGTATGTGTCAGTTTGCATGGGTGCTAATACACATGTTTTTTCAGGATGAACCTAGATCAAGACACACCTGTGTGTATTCATATCTGAAAGGCATCAGGAGTGAAGCTTCTTCTGTATTTCTGGCTGCTCCCCTTTGCTGGCCTCACCCTGAGCTCCAGCCATCAGATCAGCAGAGTCTCTGAGAGGAGGGGCAGTTTACCTCACATGTCAACCACCAGGTGTGACTGGGAAGCACATGTCAGATGAAGAAGAAGGCGAGACTGGCAGATGGGTCTAAGTGTCAAGAGGGTGACATGAGGCAGGCCCGGTGGGTAACCCAGCAGGTGACTAGGAAAAGGCAGCCTCTTCAAAGCGGGGAATGGGCAGGGATCCAGGCAGGTAAGGGATTGGGGGCCCACTACACGTGCAAGGCAAAGGAGGCGTCCAGGTGTGGGGTCAGGGGTGTAAAGAACCAGAGAGAGTGAGGTGTGCATGAGGGGTTTGGATCTAGGAAGGCTTCACTTGTTTCATCAGCCAAAGAGTGTGCAAGGCAGGGAGCTGGGTCTTCTGCCTCAGGCCCAGTGGGCAGCAAGGGTGGGGGCTGTGCCCTTGGACCACAATGTCCCTCTGTGGTCCAGCAGGGCTGAGCAAACATAACTTGCCTCTTCTCATCAGCACTGTCAGAGCAGATTTGTGACAGCAGCATTCATCCACGCTTCAGGAAGTCAGTGAGGCTGGGAGCTTCAGGGAAAGGCCAGATTTAGTGATGCCTGATATGCCCAGATGACATCGGGGGACTTGCTGCCTGGCCTAAGCAGCAGAAAATGCTTAGGAGTGGGATGAACAGGGCAAAAATGAAGCTCGGATATGAGCAAGCTCTGTGGGGAGCCCAGGGTAACAGAGCAGGGATGACAAATGCATGTCCTCATTGGTGCTGGCTGTGCTCAGGAACAGCTCCTGGTCAATGTGTTGAGGAGTCTGCAGCCCGGCCAAGCAGAGCCAATGTGCTGTGATCATTTAGTCATGTCTGCCATGGGTGCAAGTTTGGAGGGCAACCTTCCTATCTGCCATTGCTTTGTGCCTGCTGTTTCTGTTCAAAATGATTTTATGATGATGTCATTTTTTCCTTAGCTTCAAACCAAACCAAGATGTAAGGTTTCCATCCTAGGAAGATGTTGATGCTACTTGTGGAGCTGTCATCCCTCACTTGCCTTTCCCTCTTCCTCCTCCTCTTCCTTCCCTCCTCCTCTACATCCTCTCTCTTCCCTTTTCTCCCTTCTTTTCCTTCCCCCCTTTCCCTAACTTCCTCCCTTTTTGATGTCTTCCCAGTTCCTTTTTTTCTAAGCTGCACAACCAGGTGACATAGACTCAAGCCTGCTTTCAGAATCAGGATCAACCAGAAGCTGTGCTGAGGTTGGCAGAAGTCCTGTGCACCAAGGCAGCAGGTAAACAGCAGCTGAAAAATAGCCTCAGAGCACCACCCAGGACTGTGGGGTGGGAAGGGCCCTGCCTGGCCATGAAAGTTCAGGCTCAGTGCCGGTCTGTCGTCCAGAACAGGGGCAGCACAAGTTATCTGATACTGCAAAGGCTGTGCCTTCCAGGATGGAGCTGGATCAAAGAATGTTTGGATGGAAACCACATGATACCCAGCAGAGGGGAGGTGGTGACCAGATCAAGCCTGTTTTCTGCCTGTGAAACAGACTCCGGTCCAGGCTCTGGGAGGTTATTGTGAAGACTAAAAGTCTCCAGGACCATGGCCCCTTGGTGATGACTGGCAGTGGCCCACCTCACGCCAGCCTCTGTGCCCCAAGGGGACCTTTGCAGACCTGGTCCACCAGCTCCATCCATGAGATCCAGGGCCCAAGAAAGACAGGAAAGTGTCGTTGAGATCAGCCGCCACTGGAGGGCCCCGTCTGTTCCCAGGTGTGCCTTGGCTGCAAGTCCTGGCTTAGCTCAGGGCCCAGCAGGAGGAAGTTGGGGCTCCTCTGTGGCTACACATTAGAGCTTCAGAGCCCTGGCCACGGATGGGCATGATCACGCCATGGGGCTCCACTTGGGGCACCAATGTTACTGGGTGGCAATGACCTCTCACAGCATCTATGCTTTTGGGGAGGGCAGAAGAGTGGCCAGGGGCACTGAAGTGGCTCAGGGACCTCAGCGTCCTCACCTGTGCACCCTGCCCAGCAAGATGTCTCCCTCCCACATGCAGAGCACCCACACGGGAGGGCTCTGCTTCCCGCACAGGGCGAGCTGTGTCTTAGGTCAGACCTTCCCCTTACAGCTCAATGTTCTCCCTGGGGCCTATTCTGCAGGACAGGGACTGGGAAGCAGATGGCCCTACACATCTGTCACACCATGTGGTTGTCCCACACCATTGCTGATTTGTTTTCAGTTACATTCCCTCCCTGTGCCAATTAAGAGACTGTCGGTTACTCTCTGATGTACAATTGCTTCTGCCCAGAACATGCTGCTTGAGAAACTCCTGTGCATCCTTCAAGACCCAATGCTGATGACAATTCTTCTGGAGAGCCTCTCTGTTTGGTGCCCCAGCCCAACATCCAAAGCTGTATTAGAGTGAGATTGGTGAGGACAAACTGAGAGGGCATGGTGTGTATGTCCCACTGTACAGCACACAGTAGGTAGACTTGCCCACTTGCTTCTACTGTGCCCGCCCAGGACTGGCCTTGGCTCTTTGACTTGTGCACACACCCTCCACTCCACAGGTTACTTCCATGCCCTTCCCCAGTGGGGGCCAAAGCTGATCCAGCCAGGGCTGCCCCCATGATGCCGTGTGGCTGTGTGCTGTGGCCATGGAGGGGCTGTGATCACAGGGGAGCCAAGTGGGAGCACCACAGGCCTCCTGTCGCCATGGAGACCAGGCCCGTGGGCAGCCAGGCCCCAGGGCTGGTCAGTGAAAGAATAAACATGGCCCATTTTACCGCTTTTGTTCAGAGCCTCCCTGCGGCTTCCTGCTGTGGGCCCCAGCTGTGGGGAAGGCGGAGTTTGCCTGATATCGCAGAGCCACCGCCTGGCAGCTCCGAGCCTGGACTGACTCACCCCACGCCAAGATTCATGCCCGGCGAACAAGTCGCATTTTGTTCCTGTGGGAAAGTCCAGCCTTTCAAGAAAGAGCGGCCCCTGGGCTGGGGACGCAGCTAGGCAAACAAAGCCTCCATCCGCTGGCGACGACGCATGGGCCCCAGCGTCCACCGCCATGCCGGTGAGAGGAGGGTCTGCTCTGGGGGAGCAATTCTGACCATCCCTTTGCTCCTTATCCAGTAGGACCTGGAAGCGAACTGCCTGGCACGGGGCCTCTCTTGCCTGCCCTTGCTGTGCTTCCCACTGCTGGTTGCAAAGGAGGACTATGCACAAGGCACGTGGAACCAGGCCAGAGTAGTGGCATGGACCGAAGCCAGCAGGGTCACCTGAGACCCCACCAGAAGTTGGCTTAGCCTTGGTCCCTGGCAGTTAAGGCCCCAGGGACTGGCACACACTCCTGCCCTCTCCCTGGTGCTGGGAGGAATCCTGATGGCAAGGTCCAAGAACAATGACAAAGAGTGACTTCATGGAACACTGGTCACATGGGGGGGCTCTCAACACAAGGCATCCCATGCGCATCTCACCAGATAGTGCCTCGAGAGGAGAACTCACAGGCTCAAATTAGGGCACTCAGCTGTCTACAGGGAAACAGGAAGGAACTAATGTGAAGAAATGAGGTAGCAGAAGATGGGACAATAGGTGCACGCATGGGCATCCCTGCCCCACCTGGTGGGTTCCCAAGGACAGCGCCTCACTGCTACTGTGGAAGGGGAGGTCTGGCCTTGGAACTGGTGGATCTTTTGATTGCTTTCCGAGGAAGTTGGAAATCTGGATTTTGCTGTGAAATTTCTCCACTTGTGAAGATACAAGGCAAGTCAATATGGTGTTTATGGTAAAGTAAAACCATACATAAAATATGGGAATGAGAAACACAACATCCAGTACCGGAGTACTGGACTGACTCACCCCACGCCAAGATTCATGCCCGGCGAACAAGTCGCATTTTGTTCCTGTGGGAAAGTCCAGCCTTTCAAGAAAGAGCGGCCCCTGGGCTGGGGACGCAGCTAGGCAAACAAAGCCTCCATCCGCTGGCGACGACGCATGGGCCCCAGCGTCCACCGCCATGCCGGTGAGAGGAGGGTGTGCCCTTGGACAGAGTAAAGGGGCTGGAAGAGGGTGGCCAGGAGGTCAGTAGTCCTGTATTGATCTATTTCTCCAGCTGAGAGATGGGTCACACGATTCTTGATGACTTGTGAGTACATTATATGGATGCCTACACAGGATCCATAACACATGATTTAAAAAGCACCTGGGAAACAGATAAAACCTACTTGGAAGCCATAGATAGTGTGTGATAGCTCCACTATTGCTCAGGGACAGAGGTGAGAAAACTCAGATTCCAGGAGTCGTACCACATGTCCAAGGTCAAGCAGCAAACCAAGGTTACTGTCAGGTCTGGGTCCTGTCAGAAGCAGAACCTGAGACAAAGATTTGAGCACAAGTGGCCCCACAGAACAGCAGCTGTGGAGTGGCCCCCAAGACAGGGACCAGAAGGAAGCCAGTGCAAGGGTGTGACCATGCACAGTGGTCAGAGTTCTCCAGAGAGACAAAACAGGTAGGCTGCGCATGCTATGAGACATAAGAGCGGCTTTACAGTTATGGAGCTAAAAGTGTCACCACAGGTCACAGGAAAGCTGGAGGCCCTGAGTTGCTGGCAGCATGGCCCCACGCATGTCCAAAGGCCTCTCAGGGGAGAGGGAGCCTATGATGTGCCTCTGAGTCCAAGGCTGGGGAGGGGGGTACTGGGGCACACCCTGGTGTTCAGGGCAGAAGAGTGTCCCAGTTCCCAGAGAGGGTATATTTGCATTTCTTCTGCTTTCTGTTCCATTGGGGCCCCCAGGCAATTGGGCAGCATTGCCCACATTGTGGCCAGATCTTGCCCACTCAGTCCCCTGACACACATGACAGTCACCTCTAAGTCTCCCCTAGAAACACACTCACTGACACACCTGGAAATCACACTTTAGCAACTGTATGGGTGTCCTTAATCCAGGGGACGTGACATCCAGAATTGACTATCACATCAAATGAGTGGCACCCTCAGGGAACTGGAACCCAGACCTGCTGGAGCTGCGTAGCACATAGCGCAAAGCATAAGCCTCCAGGTTTTCCTGCCTCAGCATTCTTCTGGCAAGGGCAGAGTCCCTGCGGGAGCAGAAAGAACCCTGAAGACAGGAAGGCAGGGCTGACACGTAGCCTAACTGAGTCAGGGCGGTGAGTTTAACCAGGATGCTGGCCACAGCTCCTAACATGCCCCAGCCAGATTCAAACCCCAGGTGACTGGACTTCTGGTACTATGAGGCACCTGTCTACTCAGCGTCTCTTCCCCAGGTACTTCCCTTCTCTATATCCATTAAATGAAAGTCTCCTACAGGATGGGAGAGGTCTAAGCAATGGTGTTTCAACAGTCCCACGTGATCCTGACTGATGCCTAAGTTCAAGAACTGTTGACTGAGAAGAGAAAGAGCAGGATCTTAGTCCAGCATTCAAAGTCACAGCCACACTCTGCTCCTGCCCTCCCCTCCCTTTCCTGTCCCTTCCCAGTCCCTTAGGTCATGGCCCTTCTGCCTGCTGGATTATGTCTCAGAGGAACTGCCAGCCCCAAGATATGAGATGCTGGCAGAAAAGTCAGGGCTGTAATTTCAGCCTCAGGATTTAAACTGCCCAAATTGACAGTTTCTGAAATTACTTCACTTATCTCTTGGCCTTAAGATTGCTTTTTATAAATTGAGATGATGGAAATATTTCTCTCTTCCACCAAGAGGCAGAAAGGCACCCAGTTCCATTCTGTAACCCAAAACGTAAGCTTTAATTTTTCATTTCCTCCGCAGCTATAGTAAAGCTGTTAATCTTTATGCCTGTGCTCTTGTCCCCATCTTGAATGTCAAAGCAATGTGCAAGCGTTTGCTGCTTCCTATGGCTCCTCTGAGTGGAGCCCTGCAAAACAGACATGGACAGCAAAAGCCAGGGATCGTTAGGGCTCCTCGAAGATGAGGGACAATCTACACAGTTATTTAGCATCTGCCACATGGGGGGCATGGCACTGGGGCATGGGGACTCTGAGGAAGCCCCAGTCACTGGGACACAGATGGGGTAGCACGTGATCTCCCTCCCTTGTGGCCAGTTAGACAGTACAATGCACAGCATGAGCCTGACCATGTTTGTTGGCCCAGTGAGATGCCAAGTGCCACAGCAGTCATTCGCTCCTCTTCACCCCACCAAGAGGAGTCAGGATCATGCCTGGAACAGTCTGGGAGTGGAGGTGCATCCACCCCTGTGATCCCACAATGCTCTGGGAGGCTGATCTCAGTCTGGGCTAACTAGCAACCCAGTGAGACCCTGTATCAAAATTTAAAAACTTTTCAAAAAATGCTTAAAGGGGAGAGAAGTCAAGATGGCCGACCAGAGAGCAACAAAATACAAAGCCTTCTGGGAGAAACAACTCATATGCCAGAATAAAACACCCTGGAGAGATCCAGACAGAGGGAGATGGATCCTCTTGACACAGGAAGAAATTAAAATATAAAAAAGCTCGTCAAATACTTCGGGACTACAACTGAAACAGCTAAAAATTACAGGACACAGTGTTTTCACAGTGACCTGCCAAGTTTACACCAGCTTGAATCCTTGCCAGCTGGCAGAGCCACCCAAACTCATTCCCGATGCCACTCACAGGAAGCACAGCAGTGCTGAAGTTGGGGGTTGGTGAGCCCAATGGAGAGCGGAGCCAGTGAAGGGACCTTCATTGATCCACGGTCAGTGCTGGGATTGGGACACCCCCCCATGGGAAGGGCATGACCAAATGGGTGACATGTTGGAATCGGGCAGGAGGAGCCTGAACTGGGAGTGACAGTGACTTCAGTTGGTTGCTTCCTCCCCAGAGCAGATTCGTGGGACTTGCTTGGACTGGACTACACCCCTGGCCAGGACCCAGTGAGCCATCCCAAATTGATTTCCTGCTCCTAGCATGCACTAACTGGAAGAAGGCACCTGAAGTTTGGCTGGCCCGGTAGGAAGGGGCAGGCATAACCAGCCACTGCTTACACCTCAGTGACAAGAGCAGTCGGGAGAGGGTGGAGGTCCCTCACCAGCATGCTTCAGAGAAACCGTGGCCAACAGGCAAGGGGGCTGGGACTTGCACTGTACACCTGTGTGGAGCCAGGAGATCATTCATACTTTGCCAGACCTCTGTCCCCTCTTGAATAAACAATCCTGCCCCAGATACAATCCTGCCCCAGAGAGGCTGGAGGCTCAAGTCCACCTGGGTTCTAGTGCCAGGTAGCAGGACACAGTGGCATCCAAACTTCTCCTCGCCCAACCCAGCTGCTACCATCTGAGGGCTGTGCCATCTGACAGCAGCCTCTCAGTGCCACTGGCCATGCAGCAGATGTCCCCAGCCCACAGGACAGCATTTCCAGTGCACAGATGGTCCCTGGGCACAGCTGAGGCAGAGGTCTCAGCTGTG
>PVLA01018215.1:0-15103 GCA_004027455.1 Hydrochoerus hydrochaeris | reverse complement strand
TTTTTTTTGTCCAGTCTGTTTATATTGTATAGATCGTCTGTCCATGTCTGTCCATTTGCCTGCTCTGTAAACAGCTGTTCCTTTTTATTTGAGCTCAACAATCTTTCTTCCTCCTCTTTTACATTTTCAGATCATTTAATTAAGGTTTATTTGGGTTACAGATTTTAAAAGCATACTTCCACCTAGGTTGCCAGCTGGTCAAAATGATGCTAAAATTGGTTAAAACAAAATCCTTTGGGGTGAGGAGATTGGAGAGGGCTTCAATTGATGTATAAGAAAGTGGCCACTTGGTAATTGTAAACAGCTCTTGTTCATTAATCAGAGGCCCCAATAATCTCCATCATCTTATGGGAGACACTCCAACTAAAGTTCATATGGCTGAGACAATTCATTGTTGCTGATCTGATGGTATATTCATGCCTTCAAATGTAGAATTGAGATTGTTTATGATGACAAGTGTTTTCTTTCAGATCCAAATGTCTCCCTTTTTCCTTGTGCTCCAGCCAGGAGATTCAGGTCAGACCAACATGAGGTCACCAGTCAAATAATTTTTAAACAAAAAATGTATGTAATGTATATGTTAAATAGTGAGCCATCCAAACAATGTCACAAATTTCTTCAGTGCTCAAATGTTAAAACATCCATGATTAATACAAAATAATAGTTCCATTTAATGTTCTATGTTAAGCTTACTGCCTCTACTGCACTGTACTGTTATCAATCTTCTGGATGTTTAACAACTAAAATTAAGAGATAATTATAAATTCCTTTTGGATTGCTTTGGCTGGGATCCACCAGATCTTTTCCAGAAAAAGGTTATATGATGCATATTGGGGCCATAATTAACTATACTCAGCTGGCCTTAAATGATACCACAGTTGATCTCTTTCCTAAATAAAAAGGTAAAATTAATAAAACAGGTCATTCTCCAAAAATCAGATGGCATTAGACATTCTAACAGCACAGGAGGTACTTAGACAATTGTAAAACCTAAATGTGTGTATGCCAAACGAATGACATGTCAGTTTCTAAAATTCCCTGGGCCGTATCCTCCTTATCTTCCTCATTACTCTGAGTTCTGCATCATGTTGGAACTTGGGGTACTAGGAGAATAAGCAGCCAGCTCACTGCCCTGGTAAGCGGCTGGGGGCCTCCCAAGCCCCCACTACCCCAGGGCAAGAACTATCAGTTTCCTGAACTCTGCATCATGTTGGAACTTGGAGCGCTGGGAGAACAGGCAGCCAGCTCACCACCCTGGTAAGCGGCTGGGGGCCTGCCAGTGTGTGGGCTAAGAATCAGACATCAATCCATCCTCCCCACCCCTGTTAGCAAGTGAGAGAGGGAGGTCTGAATATCTCTTGGGAGGATGAACGTATGCAGTGCGGCAAGTAAGGGAGATTTCCTTCTACCATCTCTTTGAAGGCAAATATTTTTATCACTGTTTTGCTCAGTTCTGATTAATGGTACTGCTCTATTCAATATTCTGTTTTGATAAATTTGATATTTCCTTCCATTTTGCTCTACCTGATTGAAAGAACAGCTAATGTGTACAGAACGGGATGTACTATTGTGCCTATTGCTGATGTCCTGGTGACCTGCTGTGAGGTTCTGTGACAGTTTCATTGCACTGCCTCACATGGGTTTGTTCTGTATTGTTCTGCTGTATTTTGCTACCTTCAAAAAAAGTAGATAACAAAGTAACAAAATACCTCCAAAAACTCCCAACTCCACCAAAGCTGATCCATGGGGCATGGGTGAGGAGAAACTCAAAAACAAAGCAACAGAATAATATAAGGTGATTAAAAAGTAAATAATAACAAAACAGGTCAGTAAGGTGCTAAGCACCTGAAACAGGATATAACTAAACAGATAATGGACTTAAAAAGCAAAAGGAGGAAAAGAAAACACTGTAAAGGATATAACTGCTTTTATGGTTAAGTGTGTACGATTGATAACCATGTTGTAAGTTTTTACTGGATCATTGAACAGAACTCTTTGCATCCTCACTGTTTGAATGTCCACTTCATATGCTTTAATTTTGTAACTTGAACAGCTATGTCTAAGAAGACAATATGTAATTTATCAACTAGTGATTTGTTACTGTTTATTTTTTTTCCTGAAATTCTGTATTGTTTCTAAAAATATATATGTATCTACAGAGCTGGCTAGGCTATCTCTTTATTCCCTCACTTGACTTTAAGCAATGCAAACAGGTCTAGCCAGGTGCTGACACGTGGTCTTTAAAGCAGTGCTACAGGTCAGCAATGCCCCTCCTATAGCTCCCAACTAATATGCCTTAGTTAGGCTAAATGACATGGGCTGTCAGGGATTGAGTCTCAAGAAAGAGGCTGTGTCATCTCAGAGAATGAAGCTTACACATCAGATCTGAAGCACTGACCCCTAAACGTGATATATTTACTCAATCTGTGTTATACAAATTGCTCTTTCTGTATCTCTCCCTTTCTCTTCTCTGTCTCTCTCTCCATGTTGCAGAGATGCTATCAGTCCTCCTACCTAGCCACAGCTCGCAGCACTCATACTTCCCACCTTTCTTTCAATCACGCTCATCCCTGAGCCACTTCCCTCTTCCCAAATTAATAAAACCTGGGTTCAGCCCTAGGCCAAGGCCTTTGTTCCAATTAGCTATCATTCTAACTGATTTAGAATCCTATTGTCTCCCCACAACTACAAATATGTCTTAGTGCCTTTATTCTCACTGATATAGGAGAACGAAACTTTAGTGGAATGAAATTTTAGGAACAATGGAGGTTAAACGCAGAATATATTTATTGATAGAAAGAAAACTTTTGTCTAAGAGACATAAGGGGTTCCCAAGTGGGTTGCCAAAGACTCTGTCTTTTCTAGGGACTTTTATAGAGTGAAATTATGAGGTGAGATAAGTCCAAAATGGGGAGAACTGGGAAATCAAAAGGCAGATGGTCATGAGGTGGGACAGAACTATGGTCAGCCAATAAGATTAATTGCTCAGTTAAATTTGACCAAATCAGGGACAAATGGGAAGGAAATCATGTAGCAAGTGGGCATTCTTATGGAGCAGTGACTCTTCCTGTAGGTGGTTGGGATGGTGACTCCTGGCTTCTCAAGGTGACCACACCTATTTAGAATATCAATCCTTGATGTTTATATTTAGGGTGTGGTTGTATTTGTTTTGCCTTTTGTCTTGAGGGCTGGCCCACAGTAGGAGGTATCTGTCTCCTCCAAAACCATAAGACATCTGGTCCTCTGCTGGCTCCTTTGAGGGCCTAACCCTGTCTGACTGTCTATAATATTTCTAACTAACTCAGCTGCCTGTAACATCATCACCATAGGCTGCACTAGAAATGGTAGATTAGAATTAATTTATTGGCATTCCAATAACTTTCCCCTCAGATTACAAATATAAACTCCACCAAATTGTGATGAGGTCTTGGAAGTGCTTCCTGTACCACTAAGACTAAGACCAAAGACTAAGTTAGTTATCACTCCCCGCTGCTTTACCCAGGCACAATAAATCCCACAGCATGTGGCCTTTACAGAAGCCTGGTGGTCCCTGCTGGTCCCCCCATCCCATCCTGAGTGTTAACAGATACCACTGACATTAGCCCTAGTGATCTGACATAGGAGATCAGGGCATGGGTAGCTGGATGGGAAAGGAAGGATGACCTGTTAAATACAAGATCCCAGAACACAGCAAAACTGTTTCAAAAGCTCCTCACATGGATGTCTCCTGAGAATTTGAGCAGGTTTTAGTAGAAAAGCCTAGATTTGATGTTAGTCTAAGACATGGGATCCCAGCACTGCCTCCCAGGACCTGCATATAGAAATTCTCATGGGTTTCCTTGAGATTTGAACAAGATAAAAGGACACAGACATCAGGAAGAGTTTGCTAGCATGGTTTTCTTCAATAACCCACCTTACATTCTCCAGGATGTGCTTTTATCTTGCCTTTTTCTTCCTTTACTCAGTCAAAGCTTGCTCTGCAGAGCCAATTTCTCCCTCACTCTTCTCTTTGTCAAATAAACTTTGCCACTCTGCTTTTGCTTGTTCAATTCTTTGAGATGAGGAGAACCTGGAATCTAACTCCAGAAGGAGAGGCAAGCAACCCAAAACCCAGTAATGTTAATTTTGGTAAACCACTTCTAGAAGGAGCTACTCAATAACAGGCCCATTAGCAAAATGTTCCTGTGACTTTATGCTATGCTAGCCTAAGAGTCTCAGTTGTAGAGGTGGAGGACTTGTCTCAGGAAGCACAACAATGATTCCACTGAACTGGAAGCTAAGACTTCTCCTTACTTATTTTGGGTCCTCATGCCTCTGAGTGGACAAGTTAAGAAAAGAGTTATGGTGTTATCATGGGTGATTGATTCCAACTATCAAGGAGATATTGGACTACAATGGAAGAAAGGAAGAATATATTTGGAGTAAAGGAGATTTCTTAGAGCACCCTATTATTCAGGTCAATGGCAAACCATAACCACTCAGTCCAGGTAGGTTGACAGATGGCCCCAAACCTTCAGGAATGTTATGGATCCTTCTACTGTAATGTCTGGGGGTGGGGGAGTGTGCATCACACCATGCTATGCCACACTGTAACATCCAGGGGCGGAGAGGCAGCCACTGCTCTGCCACATCTGCCACTGCTCTGCAGGACTGCACAGCTCCCAGCAATCTTAAACCCATAAAGAAGTAGTTTAAAATAAAAGGTGAGAATTCATTTGAAAATGGGGAAGGAGGAAAAGAGAGGTGACAGAAAGATACCCAGGACAAGTAGAGAGAATTCAAGAGTGAACTGCTTGTGGATGGCCTGCCTGCAGCTCCTTTCATTGAGATCTGTGTCCCACATAACCTCTTGGGATCTGGCTGGCTCCCTGGCCTGTCTTTCTTCCTGGAATTTCTTTCAGCCTTGTGACTTTTCCCTATCATTTGGTGGAGGGTAAAATTATAGGTGGGGCCCTTATAAGGTTAAAGGATTAGTGAAAGGGAAGTTTTTGATTCTTATGTTAATAACACTTCTTAGGAACTTTCTGATCCTGAGTTCTTTTCTTTTCCCTTCCTAATCCTTTGAGTTTAGCTGCCTTCATATTTCTACTTCCTCAAAGTTTAACTACCTTTGCCTTCTCATTTCTTGAGTCTGGATGCAGATTACAAAACTGCCTTATCAAATTTTAATAAAGCTCAACGAAGCCTCATCCTATATTTTCCCTACATACAGGAAGTGCTGACACTAACCTGGAAAAGAACTAAGACCTGCTAGGTACTTGCTGAAGACTGTTAGAGTTTTCTGGTGCAATAGAGAAGCAAAAAGTGAAAACAAGTAAAGAACAGGTTTATTGAGGACGTGGAAAGGAGCACACAACCCGTGGTGGCTGGGCTGTCTCTTTCAACTGGATACAGAGAGGCAGAGGGTCATATGACCTCTGATTGGAAATGGCATATGGGGCAGACATTGATGATCTGTGAGGATCTGACTGGAACTTTCTTTGTGTGCAAACAGGAAAGGGAGTTGCAATTAGGGCTGAAGAGGAAAGAGGAAGTGGTAAGCATTCTCGCTTTGCCTTCCGCCATGTTAGACCACTGCCATAATTGTACTAGGGCAAGAACCTTTCATTCTCACCTTTGTATTGTTAGGAAAAGGGTAAAGACTGTCTCATTATTTTCTGCTGGATGGGGGCATTATGTTAGAGTTTAGGGGGTTGATGCCCACATAGAAGCCAGTACCAGGTGTTTCAGCCAGGACAAGGAGTTGGTGATTGGTGAATGCCCACATTCTAGAATGGAGAAATAAAAAGACAAGGTGTTATGAGGAGGCAGATCACTATCATAATTAAAGGACCCAGGAGAGACAGGAGGAAAGGTGCCCTGGATCTGAAGGTGTTGTTTCATCAGGGCCATGATAAGGAAGAATCTGAAAAATAATTGTGGAGTTGGTAGGGGTGAAGTTACAGGAAGCAATTATTTTTCCATCTGAAAGGTAAAAGTAAAAGTGTAGGTAGGACTTGTCCTTGGTTCAGGGGTTGAGCTGGAGAGAATGGGAAGCATGAGACATGTAAGGCCTGACAGTTGAATCGTGTTTGGGAAATTATAGAGTAGGGGTGGAGGGCTCTGACTATGTCGCCATGTTTAACTAAACAGCTGAATGCAGAGAGATAAGATAGATAAGAGAGATAAGATAGTTGTTATGTAGAACAACATGAAAACAATCTTATGTATAATGTGGGAGTCTTTAGGAAATACTGCCCAGAATCCTATAGTGAAAAAAATAATAGAATATAAGGGATCAGGAAACAAATAGGATAACAAAACATGATTTAGTCTGAAAGTAGTGGCTGTGGGGCCTTGGTGAGATAGAGACGGGTGAGAGATAGAAGACAGATGACCATTCAGGATACTTAGATTTAGGGTTAGGAGGGCACTGCTTAGCTTGAGTGATGTGGAACCAGGATGACAGTCCACTGACCTTGACTGCCATTGGAGTTCCAAGGAAGACCAGATAGGGGCCACTCCACTTTGGTTGTAGTCCTTTTGAGTGATCTGAGAAATAAAGGCTAGACCATTATCTGATTGGATACTCTGAGGTAAACCAAACCTTGGAATGATTTCTTGTAGCAGGACTTTAGTAACTACAAAGGCAGTCTCCCTGTTTGTGGGAAAGGCTTTTCTCTACCCTGAAAAACTACAGACAAAGATAAGAAGATATTTAAGAGTTTAAGAGTTTTGTGGTGGGGCATATGTGTAAAATCTATCTGCCAGTCCAGACCAGGGATCTGTCCCAGAAATTGATGAGTAGGAAAGGAAGGGGGTGGTATGTGTCCCAGAAGAGAAGTTTTAACACAGAGATGACAGGTGTAAGTTGTTAAGACCTGAGAGTGCCTGGATCAGTCTACATAAACACAAAGGAATCCTGACAACCAGGGTGTAGGAAAATAGTTTTTAAAAAAGGCATCTTTAAGAACTAGGACTGTAAAGTGAGTGGTGGAGGGAGAGATATGAGAGAGCATGCTGTAAGTGTTTGACATCAATGGGTGAATTGGGGTAACAGCATCATTGATTATCCTAAGGTTTTGTACCAGACAATAGGACCAATTAGGTTTCATTATCAGGAGAATGGGAGTATTGTAGGGTGAATGGGTATGTTTAAGAAAACCACTGTCTAAAAGACACTCGATTATAGGTTTAAGTCCCTGTAAATGTTTGGGAGCCATAGGATATTGGGGAATGCAAGGAAAGATTGAAGGATTCCTGAGACAAATTAAAACAGGCACAGAATGGGTAACATGGGTGCAGTTGGAGGAGTCTCAAACTATGGGATCATCAAGGGAAGAAGAGAGAGGAGGGGATGGCTTTGTAGCACACTGTTATGAACCAGGCACCTCAGAGGTGTGTTTTTCAGGAGACAGGAAATGGTGTTCCCCATGACCGAGATGGAGATGAGCCAAAAGAACAACTTTGCCTTGGGACATAAGAGCTTTAGCTTCCCCCTCATGTTCATGTAACATGAAAGCTATTCAGGATCACACTTAGCAAAAGAAGTCATCACTTATTTTAGAAGTGTGTCACAGAAGGTCCCAACACCCATTCTCATAGGCTGTCACCATGAGCGTGGGAAGGGGTCCCAAAGGACAAGAGGGTAACAGTTTTGCCTCAGGCTGTCTTGCTCAAGGAGCATGAGAACTGCTATCTTTGAACAGGGATGGTAAATGGGTTATCTGAAGTGGGCCCACAGAAACAGAAAACCTTAGATGGATTGACAGTGGCTCTCCTGTGGTTAATTGAGATAGGCCAACCCATGGCAATTGGGCTGTCTCCTTCAACTGGATGCCAAAGACAGAGAGTTACATGACTTCTGATCAGAAATGGCACAATGGATAGGCATTGATGACCTGTGAGGAACTGATTGGAATTTTCTTTTCATCAAACAGGAAAGGGAGTTGAATTAGGGCTGAAGAAGAAGGGAGGAAGAGATAAACATTCCCACTTAGTTATTCCGGCATGTTAGACCACCACCATAATTTATACTATGGCAAGAATCTTTCAAAGACCAAGAGAATACAGAATGATTAGTAGAAGGTAGTTATGAATTCCAACTAATGACTGCATGACCAATTTCAGAAAACAGGATTGCAATTGTAATCATTCTTTCCTATTTTGGCAATAGGCTAGTGCATTTATATACATATATTAAGCAGGGATCTTTATTTTGTTTTGTTTTGGTTTTAGAGACATGGTCTCACTATGTAGCCCAGGCTGACCTTGAATATACTATGTAGTCCAACTGGCCTGGAACTCAGGGTGATTCTCAGGCCTCAGCCTCCCAATTCCTGGGTTATAGGGATGTATTACTATTCCCAACTCCTTATAACACAATATCGATAGACTTAATATTGGTTCCTTTTTTAGGGCATTTGTTTGTTTGTTGGAGGCAGGGTCTCACTTATGTATTGCAAGCTGACTTTTAACTTTCTTATGCAGCCCAAGGTGGTCTCGAACACACAGTAATCAGCCTCCCAAGTGCTGGTTTGGGGCACAATTAAATGTAAGAACACATTTATAAGATAGCAAATTTATAGATATTTCATGATACAAACTAGAGGTCTCTGACTGAGTTTCTGCTGAATTCAGTTGACCTTAATAGTGTCTAAAGCCCAGCTGCACACCTCTGATAAGAGTCAGAGTATTTGTCTATACCTTAAGGCATCCTGGGCTAGTCAAGGACACTTTTTAACTATGCTCACCCTCTAAGGGCCTCCTCCCCTTGATCCTGGAGTGTTTCTATATTATGGTAAACAATTCCTTTGTTTCAACAAATCAGACTAGCCTTCTTGTCAATATGTACCTAAAAGCATGTAACTAATTATTTAAGGTTTTGCCACTTGTTTTGTACTTCCCACTTCCAAATGCTATATAAACTAAACTCTTTGTAAACTCAAGGCTGTTGCCTTTGGGAATGATCCCACAACAGTGTGCTGGTGTAAAGATTAAACTCTGCTTTCTTATCTACTCAGTGTGAAGAGTCTTCCTTTTGGTTTGATTTGAGAATTTTCCCACAACACTGGTATTATAGTCATGCACCACCACACCTAACTCTAATACTTGGTTCTTAATTATTATTAAAACTATATTACAGTGTTTAACTTATGAATGTTAAGAGTAAGCCTCAGCAAAAGAAAAATTTTGCCCTCAGTTCTGGGCAGGGAATTGTGCTGTCATTTAGACAAGCATAATTGTTATTATATTAGCATAATTATGAACTTGCTATTGGATCTGGAAACTAAGAATTGTTTTAAGTTAGGATGAAAAAGTAAAAAAAAAAAGAGACACAGAAAATCATATTTTTAAGAAACATAGTCTGTCACATGAAGGGTTTTACTTATTTGTTTTTCCTTTCTTTTCTCCATAGTAAGCCTGGACAATTCCCTTTCACCTAAAAATGGTTCAGTCATTCCTTTTTTATTTGCAAATTGTCTTCCTTTAGTTGTGAATAGACCATCTTTTCCACCTGTAAATTAGGATTTCCCCCATAAATGGGCCAACTTCCCCAACCAATAGATAAGAATATAGATTATCAAAGTCTGCATATTTCCACTACCCAAAATACATACATATTCCCCTATTTTTAACTATAGGGCAGCTCATTTCTCAGTGCTTGTGTTACAGGCAGCTGAGCTAGTTAGAAATATTATAGGCAGTCAGACAGGGCTAGGCCCCTCGAAGAAGCCAGTACAGAGGACCAGATGTCTGATGACCTTGAAGGAAACACACACCTCTTACTGTGGGCCAGATCTCAGGACAGAAGGCAAAATAAATGCAAGTATAATCCTTAGGGATTAAGTCTGGATCACCTTGAGAAGCCAAGAGTCACCATCACAATCCCCTATAGGAGGAGTCTCTGATCTCTAAGAATGCCTGCTTTCTATGTGACTTGCCTCCCCATTTGTTCCCAATTTAATCAGTTTTACTTGAGCTATTACTCTTATTGGCTAAGCATAGTGTGTTCTCAGTTTTTTTCCATTTAGACCTGCTTTACCTCATGATTTTAAAAATCCCGAGAAAATATAGAATCTTTGGCAACCCACTCGGGACCCCTTCTGTCTCTCTCAGACAGAAGCTTGCTTTCTCTCAATAAATATTTCTACTTTTAACCTCCATTGTTTCTAAAATTCATTCTTCTATTTTAGAGAACACAAACTCATACCAGACATAGAGTAGGTTGGGAGTTTCATTCCCCTATATCACTTGCACTCTAATCTTGAGTGCATACTAAAATATTTACCTAGTAAGCCTTTTCTGTGCCTCTTGCTAGTGCATCTTAAAAATTGTTTTTCTGCCAAACCTGAAAATTTATTCTAAAAAGGGTGGATTTGTTTCTTATTTCTTTCTCAGGGACCTCTCATGCCCAGGCCAGTGAAATTTTAAGGAAGCCTGTCTGGTTGTCCAGTTGACAAGTGGTGGATTGTGACAGGTAATTGGGGTATCAGTTTGGGTAAGAAACACATAGCAGATTAATTTAGCACACCTCATGGTGTGGAAGACTCACTGAAGAATGAAGATGTACCCTGAGTGAGAGTGATATCAAACAACAGGCTTGGAGATTGGAAGGATGAAAAAAGAGAAAGAAGAAGTCTTTCTTTTTCTTCTTGAATGGAGCTCTTCCTTTGCCATTTCCTTTGGCTATCTGCCCCGCCTGGCTGCCAGCACAGACGCCTGGGTCTTCTGCTGCCAGACCCTTCAGTCTTCCAGTATGGATTCACACTGACCCTGAAATGAGCTCCTAGAGATAATAGAGCAGAGAAACTCCCAACCTGCTAGGTGTCCAAAAAGTCAAGTTCAGGTTCTCTAAAACCAAGGAATGAATTCGAGGAACAATGAGGTTAAGAGTCAGAATTCATTGAGAGAAATAAAGCTTTTGTCTAAGAGGGACAGACAGAGACCCAGGAAGTGCGTTTGCAGATGATGTGACATTCTATATAGAAAACCCCAAACATTCCAGTAAAAGAGTCCTAGAGTTAATAACCAAATTAACTGGATAGCTGGATACAAAGCCAATTCTCAAAAAATCAATAACATTGCTGTACACAAACAACAAACTCACTTTGAGAAAAATTAAGAAAATGACAACTTTTATAATAACATCTGGGGCTGGGGATTTAGCTCAGCAGCATAAGTGCCTGCCTGGCAAGTGTGAGGTTGTGAGTTTGATCCCCAATATCAAAAGTTTTTTTTTTTAAATCTGAAAAAAATGAAATATCTATGAATCAATCCAATGAAGGAAATAAAAGACCTTTACACTGAAAACTACAGAACTCTTTAAAAAAAAAAAGGAGATTGAAGAGGATATCAGAAAATGGGAAGATAGCCCTTGTTTCTGGGGAGGAAGAATCAAAATAGTGAAAATGGCCATACACCCTAAATTTTTATGCAGATTTAATCAATCCCAATCAAAATAACAGTATCCTATTTTACAGAGTTAGAGAAAATAATCCTAAAATTCATGTGGGAAACAGAAGGGACCTAGAATAGCAAAAGCAATTCTGGGAACAAAGGGAGGTTGGGGGCATCACAATCTGGCCTTGAATTTATACTGTGATAAAATTCTTGCCTTGAAAGAAGTTACTGTGATAAAAACAGCAAGGTACTGGCACAAAGGAGATCTACAGATCAATGGAACAGATTAGAAGATGTAGAAACAAATCCATAGATACTTATCCACCTTATGTTTCATGAAGGAAACAGACATCTTCACTGGAGGAAAGATAGCCTCTTTAAGAAACAGTGCAGGAAAAACTTGCTTTGCTCATGCTGAAGATTAAAACTAGATCTATATCTGACACCATGCACTAAACTAAAATCAAAATGGATCAAAGATCTCAATATTAAAGCAGAAACACTAAATCTGTTGGAAGATAGAATAAGTGGAACTTTTAAAGACAGTGTAAGCAAAGAATTTATGAATAAAACCTCTATCACACAGGAACTACCACAAAGAAGCTATAACCAGGATTTTATCTTACTCAAAAGTTTTTGTATAGCAAGAGAAACCACCAACTGAGTTGAGACAATGCACAGTGTGGAAAAAAATATTTGCCAGCTGTTCTTCAGACAAAGAACTAGTATCTAGAATATATATCTAGAATATATATATTAAAAAAACTCAGAAAAATCATACTCTCTCCCAATTTAAAGACTCAATCAAAAATGGGCATCAGAAATGAATAGGCACTTCTTAAATAAAGTAGAAATGTCAAATAAATGTATGAAAAAAGTTCAACATTACTGGTCATTCAAGAGGAGCAAATTAAAACATATCCTAGTTACTTTTCTCTCATTGCTGAGACAAAATACCCAACACTCAAAATTAAGAAGGAAAAGTTGATTCAGCTCACAGTTTGTAGTGGCTTCAGTCCATAATCAGTTCACTCTGAGGTAGTGTGGCATGGTAAGGGGCAACAGTTCAAGGCAGTAGAAGACAGCAAAAACAGCAAGAACAAAACCAGGGGGAGTGCGAGCTTCCCTTCTTCCTTATATTGTAAGCAGGCCACCCTCCCTCAGGTGTGTCCTTCCCTTGCACAGACAGGCTCAGAATGTTTACAAATTGAGGACCTGCTGAGTCACTTAGGCAAACTTCTAAACTTCTCAAATTGACACAGTGAACAACATCCTAGAGCCATAAGGGCAAATCCTCTATACCCCAGGATATAGAACTGCTGAGTTACTTAGTTAAGCTTTTAGACTTCTAAATCGACACAAGGTATCAACCATTATACTGAGATTCTGTCTCAATCCTGCAAAAAATGGCTAGCATCAAGAAATCAACCAGTAACAAATGGTAGCAGAACTGTAAGTAAAAAGGAGCCCTCCTCCACTGTGGGTTGGAGTGTAGACTGGGGTGACCACTGTGGAAATCAGTTTGGAGATTCCTCAAAAAACTAAAATCTATGGGTGTGGTGGCACACACCTGTAATCCCAGAATTTGGGAGGCTGAGGTGGGAGAATTGTTGCAAATTCAAGGCCAGCCCATACTACACAGTGAGTTCAAGGCCAAACTGGACTACATAGTAAGACCCTGCATCAAATGAACAGACAATCAAAAACAGAAACAGAAAACAAAAAACCCTGGAAATTCCATTTGACCTAGTTATTCCCCTTGGTTAGCATCATACCACAGCATCATACCACAGCAACATATGTACACCCAGGTTTCTAGTGGCACAGTCATAATAGCTAAATCTTGGAAACAACCCAAATGCTCATTAATTAATGAATGGATAAAAAAGATGTGATTTTTTAAGAAATGCAATGGAGTACTACTCTACCATAAAGAAGGATAAGCTTGAGACAATTCTAGCAAAATGGTTGCATCTCAAAACCATAATTTTAAGTGAAATATATTGGACAGATAGGTTGAAAGAGCATATTGTTTCTCTGGTGTGAAAAACATAAAATGTAAATAAGGACCAAAATGAAAATAGGACAAAAATGTTTAAAT
Organism: Hydrochoerus hydrochaeris; assembly: GCA_004027455.1. NCBI lineage: Eukaryota > Metazoa > Chordata > Mammalia > Rodentia > Hydrochaeridae > Hydrochoerus > Hydrochoerus hydrochaeris. The sequence goes on along the minus strand of PVLA01018215.1, from coordinate 1,620 downwards.
GAGGAGAGAAACACAAGAGGGGGAAGTGGGTAAGGAAAGAAGGGACAAGGAAAAAATGCAAATAAAGTTTTTGTTAATAAGAAGTGGAGTTGAAGGGTGGGGAAGGGGACAGGAGCAAAAAGAAGAATCAAGATATATCACATGGCCGGGGATGAAGCTCAGTGACACAGCACCCGCCTGGCAAGCATGATTCCCCATACAAAAAATAATTATATCATGTACATGGACAAAATCTCTATGATGAATGTGATCATCATGTATATTTAAAATGTACCAATAAAATGAAAATAAAAGCATAGAAGAAATATGAAAACAGTTTTTGTAAATAAAGAAAGGAGGGGAGAGGTTGAAGGGAAGGGAGGGGAATGGGAAAAAAAGAAGAATTAAGATATATAATGCACAGCTAAAACTTCCTATGATGAATGGTATCATGATGTATATCTAAAATGTACCAATAGGAGAGGAGCTAAAGACGGCTGATCAGTGAGCAACAAAACACAAAGCCTCCCAGGAGAAACAATTCATATGCCAGAATAAAACACCCTGGAGAGACCCAGACAGGGAGATGGATCCTCTTGACACAGGAAGAAATTAAAATGTAAAAAAGCTTGTCAAACATGCAGTCTAGGGGCTACAATTGGAACAGCTAAGATTACTGGACAAGGTGTTTTCACTGTGACCTGCCAAGTTTGCACTGGCCTGAATTTGCGAATTTGTGCCAGCCAGCAGAGCTGCCCAAACTCATTCTCACTGCCACTGACAGGAGCCACAGCTGCGTGGAAGTCAGGGGTTGGTGAGCACAACAGAGAGCAGAGCTGGTGAAGGGACCTTCATTAATCTACAGTCAGTGCTGGGAACGAGACTCCCCCCACAGGAAGGGCATGACCAAATGGGTGACATGTTGGAATTGGGCAGGAGGAGCCTGAACTGGGAGCAATAGTGACTTCAGTTGCTTGCTTCCTCCCGGGAGAAGATTCATGGGATTTGCTTGGACTGGCTCACATCCCTGACCAGGACCCAATGAGCCATCCCAAATCGATTCCCTGTGCCTAGCACATACTAATATGGTGAAGGCCCCTGAAGTTTGACTGGCCTGGTGGGGAGGGGCCGGCATAAGCAGCCACTGCTTAAATCTCAGTGATAAGACCAGGTAGGAGAGGGCCGAGGTCCCTCACCAGCATGCTTTGGAGGAAATGTGGCTGACAGGAAGGGGGCTGGGACCTCCACTGTACACCTGTTTGAAGGAAGCCAGGACCATGACAGGAGAGAAAGGCAAGAGTAGGCCCCCAGCCCAGAACCCTGAGAGCACTGATCCAGGAGAGGGAAAAATAAGGGAGACTGAGGGTGGCAAACATGCAACATCAGACTTGGCTTCAATAGACATTAAGAGATGTCTTTGGGACCTTTTAGACGTGTACAAAACTGAAATATTGTATCAGATAAAGCAAATTATGAGTAGAGTAATAAAAGAAATGCTAAGCATCTCTCAGGAAGACATAGAAGAAGGGAAGAACACAAAAAAAGGAGAGAAACATTTGATAAAGAATATAAAGAAAATATAGAATACATGAAGCAGATTCAAAGAGACTACCAGGAAATTAAAAACTCCATTGAAAGCTG
>PVLA01018214.1:0-15103 GCA_004027455.1 Hydrochoerus hydrochaeris | reverse complement strand
AATCAGATTTTCTTCAGAAACTTTCTGACATAGGTATTATTCATATTAAATGTAGTCCAATATCCTGATAGGCAATCCTTGACAGTGAGACATTACATCAAACAAATAAATCAAATGATTTTCCCATTGACATAATAAATAGTTGTGATTTTTATAAATTCAGGGAGCAGTGGGGCAAATGTCTGTTGGAAAGAGCATGGCTAAATGGAGAGTTGAAGAAAAGGAGATAGAGGATATGAAAAAAATCTGAGTTTCATCATTGGTCAAGGGAAAAATGAGAGAAACAACAAATGCAAGTAACTAAGGGAAGGTAAACAAAACTCCTATGGAAGTTTTGGGATGCAGAAAATAATACATTTTAATATTATGAAAAATGTGGAATAGTATCAAACTCAGAGGTGAAGATAAAGTGCCTATTGCATAGTGTTTGCAGAAGTTATGCTTAACAGGAGGTGGATTTCAGAAGATTTGTAACAGAATATATGTGGTTTGTAAGAACAAATGTAAATAGGTAGAACTTAAATTCAATTTGACTGAAATTGAAAATCTGAATGACAAAGAGAAAATAGTAATATTACCATTAGGTCAGTAGATAAAAGAATTTGCTTGAGAGAAAAAGTAGAGATTTACATGAGCATATTAGACAAAAATTATTTGTATTAATTTTAAATTAAGAAATGCCTAAACCTAGATTTTCAAGCAAAGAAATCACACAAAAAAAATCAACCTAAAGTACACAAAATAAGATACACAGAAGACTAAAATATTTATTTGACATTTCCTTAAGATCTACAGCTGTAAGAGTAATTATTTATCTGTCAATCCATAAACTTAAGATGGAAGGCTCCTAAGTCTAATTTTCTGTTTTCCTGTAAGTATAGAATGTCAAAGATTTTAAGACCTCATAGGCCATTAATTACTCATTAGACTAATAAAATGATCTTGCACATGAAAAAATGTATTGCCTAGTTTAGTAAAGTGACTTTTTGATTGTCCCTGCACAGTGGTGACAGAGAGCGGTGTGAGTTCACTCTCCCCACTTCCTCCTTTGACCCAGCACTATGCATCTGGCGAGAGGAATATGGCGTGGCTGGTGAAAGGATTCTGAGTTTGTACTCCTCTCTTCTTCCATTGAACTAGGACAGTGCAACTGGTGAAAGAAGACTGATCCAACCTCCCTTCCCTCTGCTGGGTTTCCCTTTACAGGACTCAGGGCAGGGAGACCTATGAGAATGACAGTGACACAGTAGAAACACACAATTGGCAGACAGAACTGCCTCATGCAGCATTAGCAACACAAGCCAACAGGTGATCTCTAACGTTTCTTTTTGTATCATTCTACTCATCCTCTCAGTTCTTTCATTAACTGTCTTGCTTGACTTTTATGATACTTTCATGCGAGTAAACATTGGCTTCACTGTTCTGGTTCACTTCAAAACTCCTATGCTTTCTCTTTCTGATCTTTCCCTCTTGTGTCCTACAATTACCCAAAACCTGAATGATCAGCCTGTGACTTCCAACTTTGATCTCACTATAATTACTCTCATGCATCTCTCCATCTTACCCCTTCTCTTCTTGAACTTTCCCCCTAAAATAGGGTAAATCATGCTACTCAGTAGAAATTCATTGAATGCAAGCTCCTGGTATAAATGGGATTATATGGTATTTCTATAGACTTTCCTCCTGCCATTATAGGTATCAGGATAATAGTTACCATAGTTTGTCAGTAATCAGGCAGTACTTGAGACTATTGTTGGTACAAACTGAGCTGTTCTAATAAGAATGTCATGCATGCTATAACAAGTTTTTCTCTGCTGCAAGAAATGACACTTTGATCATAAGGGGTCAAAACCATCCCCATAGTCCATTACCAGGGGAATGGGACCTAAGTCAAATACATAACAACCCAGTCTTAACATATTGGAAAAGTACATTCAAAGGATAGATATAAAGACCAAGAACTACATACACAGAAAAGACATCTGGAAGAACATATATCTCTTAGTAAAGCCTTAATACTAGTGATAAGATTTCTGCTTAGCATAAGAAATCTACAAGCATCACTACAGAAAATAGAATACAATAGAAAACAGAAAATTACATGACAAAAAAGCAAAGTGTAATCCTAAATGCCCAGCCAAACTGAAGACAAGTCAAGAACACAAAGAATTAGAGGAAATTGCAATCCAAAAAATGTAACTCTCTAAATTGATAGCAGTGGAAGTAAAAAAGCAAACAAGCAAAAAAAAAAAAAAAAAAAAAAAAAAAAAAAAAAAAAAAAAAAAAAAAAAAAAAAAAAAAAAAAAAAAAAAAAAAAAAAAAAAAAAAAAAAAAAAAAAAAAAAAAAAAAAAAAAAAAAAAAAAAAAAAAAAAAAGAACAGGCCATAGGAAAAAAAATAATCTCTAAGGTGTAAAAATAAATGACTATAAAAATACATTAAAGCAAACATAGATAAATAAAGGAATTGAGAAAAATGATAGAAACCACAAATGCCAATCACAGATAAGAAATGGAATCAATGAAACACATCAAAACAGAAATGCTGGAGATTAGAAACAGCATTGAAAGTATATGTAATAGATTGAATGAAGGTGTGGATAGAATATTAGATCTAGAAGACAGCAACATGGCTGGAGACCAGGAAAAGAAAGATATCTTAGAAATTGCATGATGCAATGAATAAATCAATCCAACAACTACAGAATAAAGCAAAGAAGAACAGGAGAAGAATAATTGGGATCACCAAGAAAACTGCAGCACAAAAAACATTAAAATCTCTTCCATAAAAAGTAGAGGAAAACTTCCCAAACATGGATTAAGAATTTGACATACAAATAAATGAAGCATAGAGAACTCTAAATAGCCATGACCAACATAAATCTACACCAAGGCATAAAATAATCAAGATTCAAGAAATTCAGTACCAAAAAAAATACTAAAAACATATAGAGAAAAGAAACACATCACCTATAAAGGAAAGGCCACAGAAGACTTCTTAACACAAACCTTCAAATCAAGGAGACCTTATAGTGAAATATTTCAGGCCCTAAACAAAAACAATTTTCAACTCAGACTGATGTAGCCTGAAAAAATATCTTTCAAAATTTATGAATAAAAAAGATACTTCCACAAATAACAAATGAAATTTGTGACCACAAAACCAGCCCCACAGAATGTTCTGAAGAACATATTAGAAAGAGATACCAAAGACAACAAACACACAGACACCAATAGAAAGAAGTCACCAGGCAGTCCGAGAATTAAATAGAGGACAAAGACAGAGAACAAACAACATGAAAAAGAAGCTCTCCTTGGTTTGAAAGTTTGTGTTAAGAAGTCTTCTGTGGGCTTCCCTTTATAGGTGATGTGTTTCTTTTCTCTAACTGCTTTTAGTATTTCTTTCTGGTACTGAATTTCTCAAATCTTGAGTATTTTATGCCTTGGTCTAGACAGTCTTTACCTCAGTATTATAAAAGTCATCTATAACAAACCAACAGCTAGCATCTTAATGAATGGTCAAAACTGAAAGCTTTCACTCCAGAATCAGAACAAGATAAGGATATCCATTATCAAAACTCCTGTTCAATATAGTACTGGAAACGCTATAGCCAGAGCAACTAGACAAGACAAAATAAAATAAAGATAGGAAACGAAAAGTTAAATTATCACTATTTGCAGATAGCATGGTATTCTGTATAGAAGACCCCTAAAAAACTTGTAGATTTAATATCCAAATTCAATAGAGTAGTGGGACACAAAGTCAACACTCAAAAATCAATAACATTCCTATACATGAGCAAAAAACTCATACAGGGAAATTAGGGAAAGCACATCCTTCACAATAGCCCCTTAAAAAATGAAATAATTAGGAATCAATCTACCAAAGGACATAAAAGATCTTTACAGTGAAAATTATGCTACGCTAAAAAAGGAGATTGAAAAAGATATCAGAAAATGGAAATATATCCTTGCTTGTGGCTAGCAAGAACCAACATTGTGAAAATGGCCATACTCCCAAAACTGCCATACAGATTTAATGCAATCCCAATAAAAATACCATTAGCATACTTCACAGATACACAGAAAACACTCTTAAAATTCATTTGGAACCAAAAGAGACCTAGAATAGCAAAAACAATCCTGGACAACAAAGACAAGTCAGGGGTTATCACAGTCCCATATTTGAAATTATACCACAAAGCTACGGGGACTAAATCAGTATGATATTGGCAAAAAACAAAACAGGCCTGAGGATCAACAGAGCAGAATACAAAATAGAGATGCAAGTCCAAACTCACTCAGTCACCTTACCTTTGACAGAGGTGCCAAAATTATTCACTGGAAGATAATCTTCAATAAGTGGTGTTAGAAAAACTGATTTTGCAGTACTAAAACTAGAACCATGTCTATCACCATAAAATAAAGTCAAAATGGATCAAAGATGTAAATATTAAGGTAGAAATACTAAATTTCCTGGAAGAGAAAATAGGTAGAAACCTCAAAGATATAAGTATAGGCAAAGACTTCAAGAACATAACCCAGAAGGCAAAGGAAATATTATAAAGAATCAACAAATAAGATTACTAAAAAGCTTTTGCACACCAAGAGGAGTCACCAACAGAGTGAAAAGACAACCCACAGAGTGGGAAAAGTTTATAATCATTCATCCCTCAGAAAAAGAACTTATAGCTAGAGCACATAAAGAATTGAAAAAAAAAATCAGAGCTCCCAAATTCAAAGACTCGATCCAAAAAACAGCCATCTGAGATGAATGCACACTTCTCAGATGAAGAAATACAAATGGAAAATAAACACATGGAATAATCATGTACAACATTATTGGTGATTCCAGAGAGACAAATTAAAACAATATTGAGATTCCACTCACCCTAGAAAGAATGACTGTCATCAAGAAATCAAATGACAACAAATGCTGGTAGAGTTGTGGGGGAAAAGTAACCCTTCTCCACTGCTGGTGGGAGTGTAGACTGGTGCAGCCACTGTGGAAATCAGTGTGGAAATTTCTTAAACAATCTAGAAATAGAGGCTCCATTTGACCCAGCTATTCCTCTTATCTTACCAGAAGAATTAAAAATGTAGCACTACCCCAATATCTATGCATCCTTTAGTATACATTAGTCAGTAATCACCATTTTATTATGTTATGCAAGGCACTATAAAATGACTTGAATATAGAAGCAAAATGATGTGAGCTGACTTTTTATCTCCATTAAAACATTATTTTAATAAACATTATTTGGACTGAAAGTTTTATTTCTGTTAAAATGCTAAAATACGTATTTTAAAAATAAGTTCTTCCAGTTCATTTATTCTAGTCACTTGAAGAAATAAGAGAAAGAAACTGAAAGAATTTTTCCCAGGCTTATGCAGCCAAGGGCAGCATGGAAGGCCTTTGGTTCTCACTACGAAGTGTCACTTAGTTTAGGCTAGAATTTGCCGGTGAGGATCAGCAGATGCTTGAATTGTCCACCTTGCTGATACCTGCCAAAGCCAGTGCAGGCACACTGAGATACATTGTGGGCTTAGCTCTACAAGGAGGATCCAGTTCTGCTAGTATCCATGTTTGCAGGTCAAGGGTGAGAGCAGGCTGTTAAATAGAGGAGACATATCTGAGCTCCCAGTTGTAAAGCTGGTTCTGTTCAGAGAAGGGCTAACTGGAAATGTTAGTTGTTCAAAGGCAGCAGGAAAAAAAAAAAGAAAAAGAAAATCAACCTAAAATCTAAAAGCTTCTTCCTAAGCGGCCACTTCATGATGTTCAACTTTATTTTGTTTAATTCCTAATCACTTTAAGCCATCGCCTGCTAATCCCTACCACAATTTTCCCCATACATCTTTGCCTGTAGGACCTCATTTCCTCAATTTTTTTAAAATAATTTCTTCTTACCCTGTCAGGACTGTATTTACCTCCTCTTTCACAATTTACAACCCTGTTTCTTCTTAAAACCTATCCTCAAAGCCACATCAGATTAACCATTGCTGCTCCTGTGCTGCTTAGTGGGATCCATGAAAGGGCCTTTTAAGTACAAATGTCAATTAGTAAATTTTTGCCTAGAAGCAATTACTTGTATGAATCTCTAGGGAAAGAAAAGTGGAAAAGGAAGAACTACAGGTTTTGAGCAGATGAATAGTGTTACAGCTTATGTCTAGATGTCCCCCCAGGCCTCAGGCACTCATAGGTGTTGCTTTTGAGAAGTGACTGGATCGTGGATGTGTGACCCTGAATTATTGTCTAAGATTAGTTTATTGACGGGGAAGATTAGTTTATTGATGGGTTGCGATGGTGGAAATGATGCCTGTTTGGAAGAGGTTGCTGTTGGGATCACGGCCTGGAAGTATATCCTTCCTTGATCTTCCTCTGCTTCCTGCCTGCAAATGCCATGAGCTCTTTCCCTATGCTATGCCTCTCTCCCATCAGCCATCTCTCCCATCAGCTGTCCTGGAATCAGCTGATTATAGACAGAGGATTCTACAAACTATGAGCCAAAATAAAACTCTCTTCTTTACTTTATGGGTGTCAAGTAATTTGTCCCAGTGCTAAGAACACAACTAAGACAATAGAAAGTAACTAAGATAATAGAACAAAAACAATAGAACAAATTCCGATTGTATCATTTTTCCAAAATTATCTCAATTTACAAATGATTGTCAGGAATGCTGTCACCAATATGATGCTGTCAGTACTGCTATGTTTCAAACATGACGACTCTATAACTTGCATTTGTCGGAAGTGTGTTAATTTGCTTGGTGTATATTTTCTGAACACTTTTTTACTGTTGTCAGCATGTGTAGAATCATAGAATGTGAGAGCTGAAAGGAAACTCAGACATCATCTCACACTCTCTGCCCCTATTATTTTTCTGTAAAAATCACCGTGGGAGTGTGACAAGTAAAACAGTTGTGCAGTTTCTCATTTACTGCCATGTAATAGGTGAAAAAATAAGCATGTTGATACTTATACTGTGCCTATCCCACAGCCCCCAGGCATTGTGGAGGGCACAGAGTGTTGGTGTTGGAGATTTCAAACATGTCAGAAAGGTCACAAATACTCTGTCTACTTAACCCAGTTCATCCTTATCAGGAAACAAAGCACAGGATTATGAGACAAAAGACCTGGCTGTTCCTGTTCATATCAGGCCACAACTGCCTATGTGTAGACACTTAACCATTCATTACAGAGTAATTCTCTGGGCCTCAGTTTTCCCACCTATTAAGTGAAGAATATGGCACTTGTATCCACAGACACAAGGGATCAAATAGGCCACACTCTGCATATTCTGATGTGCCTTACAAATATAATGTTAGCTCCTTGCTTCCGTTCTTAGAAATTTTCTAAATAAATAACTATATTTTCACATTGGATATACAGAACATTCTTCAATTTCATGAGGATTCATTTCAACAATGAAGATGAGCATATTCCACTGATCTTGCTTTAGTTATTTGCTTATGAAACTCTACTACTCAACATTTTTAAAATATCAATTTGCTTAAGTCAAGAATCAGATACAGAGAATGTCTTTTAGTAGAAAAATAATGAATTTCACATTAAAAGACTTTATTAACAAAATTTTATTAGTAATTATACCTATGAGTTAATACATTTCTAAACTTTTCAAAATACCTATCCTATTGAAAAACTTCAAAATAAGATGAAAAATTTCATTTAAGAAAAATCAGTGATTGTGGCTAAGAATTGTTGAGCTGTGATAGTGTATAAGCATATTTTTTCTTTATTGCTGACATTTATCCAGGTTAGCTAAATCTTTTAATAGAGATTAATTAGAAAGTCTTGTATTAACATTTAAGGCTGATAACATTGCTAAAATATAATTAAATGGCTCTGTGTTCTTTAATAGAAATGACTGCATTTGTTAATAAAATGTTAAAAATATGCATTAATTTGCATCTTTTCCCCTCTGTCTCCAGTTTTAAATTATATATTTAAAATTCTTAAAATAAATTTTGAATATTTCTTAAGTAAATAATTTCTATTTCTCTTATTAATTAATTCTGATTACAGATTAATAATTACCTTTATGAAGAAAATTGTTATGCCTTATTATAGATGATATCCAATTAAAAGGATAAATCAGAATATGTTTTAGCCCTTGCAAATTTTAGCCTGTTGTGGTAATGAAAGTGGTATATCTGTTAATAAAAGAGACTTCAGATTACTTTAATTCTCCACAAATTTTAGTTTGCCTTTGACAGTTCATTGAAGTCTTTAAGTATATTAAATATCAAAGTTTCAGTTTTTTCATCTTTATTTTCGTATCTCTTTATTTGAAAGTTAAATAAATTATCTTTTGGTTCTGTATTTTTTTTAATGTAGCTAATCTACCAGATAAATTTTAAAAATACTTTCCTAAAATTGATGGCCATGTCATGTAGAGAACTGAAAATTTCAATGGCAAAGAGGGTGTAATTGGTTAAATTAGAAACTAAAAGCTCAAAAGAGAGGTGCAAGATTGGATTTTAAAGAAAAAAGTAATAAACGATGTCTTGCAAAGAAAGAAGTCTGGCTAGAAGAAAAGAATAGTACTTCTGTTATTAATAAAAGAATTATACAGCTGTTAGTGTCTTTTCAGTGAAGTGAAAGATTCAGCGATTAACTATTCTAAAGTAATTTGACTATAATTTGCTGATTAATTTTTAAAAAGACTTTGAAGAGAGCATGCACAAACAATGGTATTAGCCATCCTCTGCTTAATTACAGCTTATCATACGGGAAAATTAAAACTTTTTCTTACTAGTTTTCCTCTATAACTAGCCATATACTATCCACAGATATTAACCTGACATTGAGCCCTAAACATGAATTTCCAAGTGTACATTTGCCTCACACCTCTCTGATTGCCACAGCTGAGTCAAGCCTAAAACAATAGACTCATAGACTCCACAGGAGCTGAGCTATTCATATACGCAATTACATAATTCAGGGCTACAGATTGCATAACGCAAATTTGGGGAAATGTGTTATTTTATCAAAAATCTCAGATTAGAGAGTGGGGAGGAAAGGATAACTTGGCTAAAAATGTGGTCACTGTTTTTAAAGAAGTCCTTTTCCTCCTTTCACTTATCTTCCTATTCTATAAACTAAGTACAGTGAATATCACCCTATATCTTACAGAAATAAATGCCAAGGCAAGGAAGTCAGGGAACTCACGGGAGTATTGAGGACACCACCAGATTCTTTGAAGGAGAACAATTGTGTCTTACTACCTTTTAATCCTGTTCAAATGCAAATGCTCTTCCTGCATCCCCAACTCTAAAACTGCGAGTGCATGACACATTTGATTTTTCACTGATTGCAGAAGAGCCGAAAAATTGGAAGTCTTCTTTTGCTCACTCTGCCTTTAGCCTGCTCCTCAGACATAAGAATCATTAGCTAAGTACAAGGTCTAAGCAATAATCCCATCCTAATTCTTGGAGTCAATACGCAATGCCAAACAGGAGATAATTTCTCTCGGTATTCCACTGTAGGGAAAGAATTTCTATAGAAAACACAGAGCTTCTTTACAGGCTTAGAGTTCTCATTCTATGTAATTTCGTACTGACCTTTACCATAGCAGGAATGACACTGAAAATCCTGTAATCATCTCTCTTCTCGTTCCTACAATGTTGGAGTCCAGACACAGGGTAAAAACACTGTGAAAATAGGAACCTGCAATTAGTTGATCATGGCAGTTTGGTTCATGGCTTTTCTACCAAAGCAAAAGTTTTGCCTACTTGCCTAGTGTCCCTGTCCTACGGTATCACTCGTATTATTTTCTCTTTCTCTCCACATATCCCTCTATGCTCAGAACCTCAAGAACATTACAGCACCTAGTGTTCACGAAAGGGTTGATGATATTTTACATTAACCCTATCCATGTTAGGAAGAAGTCCTTTTCTTGTGCATCATAATTCTCTAAAAGTTAAGTGCTGCAATTGAAATTATGTCCTAATCACTGAATCATGAATTCCTTAAGAATTTTGATAAGAAGTTTCATAATTTGACTAAATATGCTCAGAAGAATGCATGGAACAATGGAAAAATGATCCTTATATGAAAAATGTATTTTTTTAGGGCAGGTAGGGTGATGCACGCCTATCATTTCAGTACTTTAGGAGCTGTAACAGGAAGGTGGGAAATTTGAGCCCAATCTGGGAAACTTAAACCCTGTCTTTAAAATAAATATGCAAATACAAAGGGTTGGAGGAAATTGTGAAGGCCCTACATATAATCCTCAGTTACAACAACAACAACAAAATACATTTTAAACTTTATAGTCAACTCATTAAAAATACTTTTGCTTGAATATCTTACAATTGTCCATTCCCTAATGAGTCAAAGAAGAAATGTTGCATTCTTGGGAGCGTGTAAAGAAAAGATTAAATTTGTACAAGGAGCAGATTGTAACTTTCCCATAGGAATATACCACAGCTTTCACTTTTCCTGTCAGTCTTGCCAATCCAGACGGTAGTTACCATGTCTGCCTATTGTTAGCAAGGTAAGGCCCATGCTGTCACGGACATCACCGAGGAGCTCAGTGCTCCTGTCGATGAAGTATGCGATTCCTTGCTCTCTCATGTTGCATTCTCATGGTGACATATTTCACCAGGGTAACACTGTTATTCTTGCTGAAAAACTTTCTAGCAATAATAATGTTAGGTTGGGGGAGATGAATATACTCAGACCAGTTAATCACTTAGTGAACACACGAATATGCTCTTGAATGAAAAGTCAACCCAAAAGATAGATTGCAGTAATGCATATCAATGATAGAGTAAATAATAGATATGAAAGTGGAGACAAAGCAGGTGCAAGTACCAAGGTAAGAAGAGTCTATAAACGGCCTTGGCATGTCTAAAAAGGTAAATCTACGCTGTAATATTTCTCTAGTGAAGAAAAGAGAAATGTCAGGTATTAGAAAACACTTGCTCTTCATGTAACTATTTATCAAGGACAAACAAAAGTGCTTCAGACTTGGAAAGAACTCTGCAAAGAAAGGTAGCTGTCAAACTGTCCTCTTTTTAAAGAAAGTCGACCAAAGAATAAGTAAAAAGGCACCACAGTGTTGGAGGTGGGAGAAAAAATTACTTTGAGAAAAGTAATTGGTTGAAAAGAGCAACCAATTAGATGGAGAAACTACACTGCACTCAATGTATTTAAAAGCTCCCATCAACATGCATTCTGGCTCACAGTTTCTGTTGTCTATTTTTCCTTCTTGAGACATTCAACCATTTACAGTAGCCACCAAGCCATATTTCCCTTCAGAAAAACAAAGCGTGAGCATGGTATTAAATGACTTTGCTGTGCCTGTATCGCAGTATCCCTGACCCTGATTACCTCCTTCATCTCCAGAAATTTCAATATGAGAGCAACTTTGAGCTTTGGTCATAATTGCTAATGAAAAGGAAAGTGCTGGTAAGAATTTTTCAAAAAGCCTCTGAAACTAAAAACTTTATCTCCCTGTAAGTTAAGATATATGCATTTCTAACTCATAGGTTTCAGAGAAGAAACTGTTTCCTTTGATGTCTAGTTTACAGGAACTGTCTAATTCTCAAAAATTGTCTAATTCAAAGTCATGTTTGTACCTCTACATATCTTGTGTTCACAACAGGTTTGCTTTAGTAGTTGCTGGTGCAGAGCTAGCTTTCTGGGACTAGTTCATCTCTCTCTATATATAAAATATTTAGGAATCATAATAGAAATTTCATAGTTATATTGCCAAACAATATTCCAGATGCTATATTCTCCAAATACTTCTACCTTAAAGGTAGTAACTATAGTAAATTTTTATTAATCCATTACATATAAATTTTAACCTTTTGTTTTTACACCATTGAACACAATTCCTTCCTTATATATTTTCTTATGGTGGAATGCAAGAGTGATCTATTTCTAGGTAAGGTGCTACTGGCGATTGTGGGTATTTTCATATGCACAGTGCTCAGATTTTCTCTTTTATTGGTCTCAGAATTACACAGATGATTACATCTACGATACAGTGTTTATTGAACAACTGTTTTTAATAGTTTGGATCCCATCCGCTTGTCACCCTTCTTTAAGAAGAAATAAGAGGGATTCGACCTATGTAGAGTCCATTTGTGGGGATACTGCACTTCAAATTTGAGAATGGAAATTACTGGGCAGAAAAAGGAGATCTATTCCTCTAAACATCTTTTTCTGAATGAAGAAAGTATTTGGGAACACATACTTCTTTTTACTTTCTGGGATTTTCACTTTTGCAACTGCCCCCAGAAATATTGCTCTAAGTAACACAAATGCTTTACTAATTTTAGGAAGTTGATGGCAGATAATAAAACATGCTCTGAGAGAGACAGACCTGGCTCTAATTCTTGGGTCAATCCAACAGTTTTGTGACAGTAACAATTTGTTAACCTTTACTAGCTACCTGTTTGATTGTTCATTCTTTATGCTTTGATTTTGTAACTTGAACAACTACTTTTAAGTTAACAATATGTAATATATCAACTAGTGTTGGGATCCGTATCTAGACCCCTAATCCCCCCAGACAGGTACATGGTGAAGGCTCAAGGGAATGAGACACACGGCATGATCTTTAGGGCTGCAGGAGTGAAATCCTCAGCAGAGCTGGGAACTTTGCTAGCTGGCCAGCCGACAGACACTAGGCCCGTATTTAATCAGAAGAAGCAAGGAGTTGAGTGGACAATGGAGGAAACCTGAACAGGATCATGGGAGGGGTTTGAGGACACCTCAGAGCAACAAAAGATGCTCATTAAGGAAAACTATCCAGAAAGTCTCCAGGTGGCCTCAGCTGTGGCCTATCTTGCCCCTGAGGTGTCTCCTCATTCTCAGTTCAATCACGCCCTGCACATGTATTCAGCTTCAGCCCTCTCCAACAAACTAGTGATGATTTCCTAATGTTATTTTTTGAAATTCTGTAATATTTCTATCCTTTTTTATGTTTTGCTTTTTTTAATTAAAAAATTACTTGTTTTCTCATCTTGAAAATGGGAGTTTGACTATGTACATTGCAAGGTGGTTATGAAAAATAATGAAATGGCCTGAGGGAAGTGCAAATTATAATTCTAAGTTCATGAATATGGCTAGTTCTTTGTTCCTACCCAGTCATTTTATAACTGATGCTTACATTGTTATACATTATTATTATACAGCACAAGAATATCACAGAATATAGTCAACGCATTGGGACAAATTACATGAGTTTTGTGCAGGTTTTGAAGTATTCTGCTGATACACTGCTATAACTTTAAAGTCATAACTTTAATCAATTCAGAGAGAGTTTCTGAACATGAAAAGCAAGCCAACAGTGGGACAATGCTCGAGGCTATTTGGAGCCCAAAAATACTATGGCAGCCTCTACCATAGCTGGATGGGTTAAGGCCCAATTCACAAATTCTTAGTCATTTAGCCCTAGCAAGAAACACTGGAGCCTGGCAGGTATCTTTGAGCAAAACCATGCACTGTATCCTCAGGATTCAGCCACAGAACAATTGACTATTAAAACTTTGCAAGAAGGTATGGTGGAGGTGCTTTCTTATGCTTATGAGATAGGATAATGTGAAAATCAATTTCTTTTCAACCTACTAAGTAGGATTTCAAAGTTTCCCTGTTTCAAGCCAACTCAGAGAATTGGCTGTTCTATCCCACAGATTTGGAAATTAATGATAAGCTAAGTGATTTATATTCTCATGGACAAAATCTGAGGTTCCGTTATTGGAGCACTTGTTTAAAAGTCAGCCATCTTGCAATGCAACTCTCGGACTCCCCTAGCGTTTGTGGGATTGGGAATGCCACCCTAACATTCTTGACCTTGCCCTTATCTATCTGCCTCCCTCCTTACTCCTCTGTACCGCCTCTCCTATGCTCTTTCTGTAAGCATGACGGAAGATCACTCATTTACCACATGTCTGCCACTAGGCGATCACTGTCTCCCACCTTCCCGCTTCAGCAAGTTTTCTGAGCTCTCCCCATTTCCCTGTTATGCTTTCATTTTCTCTACTTCAGAGGCCTGTCATATCACTGAAACAAGGATTTGCCTGAGAGACAAATGTCTTGACCTGAGTTCTCCATAGACATTTCCCAGAAAGTTAACACGATCCCAAGAAAAGAAAACTGCTTGAGCATCTAGACAGATGAAGCCATGGCGAATCTTACAGATTCCAGAAAGTAGTCAGGAGACTCCAGTGTGATGACTGTGACTCCTGCCTCCTTGCTATTCACACCCTCTGCTCTCCTCCTGGTGAATGTGGGCAGAAACTATGAGTTGCTTCTAATCAACCGGGTCCAGCAAATGCGATGGATGCCACACTGATGAAAACACAAGGTTCAAACCTGTCTTGCCAGGGAATTATTTTCCTTACTAGTTATGAAGAAGCAAGAGGCTATGTTAAGATAGTTCACACCCTAAGGACCTGAGGGTGGCTTCCACATGACAGTTAGCAAGACTATTCAGCAGCCTACAAGAGCATAAATATTGCCACAAAGCACACAAGCTTGGAAATGGTTCCTCCAATCGGGCCTTAGATCAAGTTATAGCTCTGTGAACACCTTGTTTGCAGCCTTCTGAAGGCTCAGGTAAGCTATTTAATACTTTTCCTGATCCGTGGAAAATGCTACACGATAAAAAATGACTTGGTTAAAGGTGCTACATCTGTAGTAACTTTGTTAAACAGCAGCAAGTCACAAATAGAAGGAGAGGTGCAAATCTGAGTAAGCCAGGACACAGGGAGAAAGAGCTGACTGTTGAAAAGCAGGTATGACCAAAGATAAAACCTCAGGTTGTGATCCCTGTCAAGAAGACTCTGAAATACAGTTTAGCTTGCAGGATGTTTACTGAAAAGTGACCTGAAGCCCAACATTGTGAAAGGAAGACACAGCAATTGGTCAGGACAATGGAAGAGAGTTCTGATGGATGATCCAGCAAAACCTTGGCCAACCTTATGGTTGCTGAAATTAAACAAGTCTTTCAAACCTTTTGACCAAAATGGGTGAGCCTTGACACGGCATTATTACAGAATGTGCACAGCCTCAGAAAGGTCATCACCTTGGGGAATGTGGCATCAGCTGAAAACTCTCCTGACAGTAAG
>PVLA01018213.1:0-15103 GCA_004027455.1 Hydrochoerus hydrochaeris | reverse complement strand
ATAGTCATTGGGTGTGACATGAGCACAAGAATAAAAAATAAGATCAATATTAACTGGAAAAGTTGGGAAGACTTCAAACCAGAAGGCACCACATGCTCAGTACTGAAGGACAAGAACATCATAAAGTCATATGGAAAAGACTTTCAGTGAGACAGTAAACAGCAGAAGCTAAAACAGAACTGCCTATGTCTGGCAAAGACAGTGACATGTCGGCATAAATTTTTAAAGTAGAGAAAGTTTGCTGACATGTGTGACAGAAGGTAAGGCCAGCAAGATAGGCTGGTGGGACAGCATAGCAGGGAAGTTAGAGAGAAGCCCTGAAATAATCCAGCCTGGCAAGTAGGAACATTGTCCTGATGTACACAAAGTCACAGAAGGAAAGGAAACAAGGAGAGAGGAAAGGTGAAAAAAATGTTTCAGCAGAATCAATAGGCCTTGATGACTACTCAGATGTGAGGAAGAGAACAACCAAAGATCATGTTCTAATGGAAGAGAGCTTGAGTGACTGAGAGACTCATGATATTATTTCAGAACTGCAAAGTCAGGAGGAAGGGGAAGAAGAGCCACTAGGGAAGGGAGGCAGTGAGTCAGATTTAAAATATGATGTTTAAGGAGCACATTACACCTACAATTGCAATGTATGGACAGCATGTGACAATATGAAGTGGCTCCTAAGAAAAGAAACAAGGTTAGAAAACTTTAGGAGTCATCATTGCAGAATAAAGGGAGAATTGACTGGATATGTCTATTGCTGCACTACATATAATAATTATACTAATATCTGTCCCTTTCACTGGAGTATGAGCACAATGAGGACAATGATTAAATCTTTTTTTTGGTAACGCCAGCCCCCTAAATATTCTTTTCATAGTTATCTCAGAGCCTCCTTCAGTGCTATGAAGCAGAATACAACTGCATTTAGGAGTCCAGTTCCAGGTTTGATTTTTAGCTCTAATGCATACTGGAAGAGCTGGCAGCTGTATGATACTGGTTGAGTTAATTATGTATCTTGTGCTTCAGCTTCTGTAAATATGGAAAAGGACAACAATAATCTCAAGAAGAGCTTTGTCAGAAGGATTAAATTTATTTATTACTATGTTATGTTTTATAAGAGCAAGATGAAAATGGTTTAACAAAACAAAAATAGCAAAGGGTCTTAAAAGGACTTATTTTACAGCTATTCAATTCTAATTGTATCCACTTATGAACAGCAATTTATATTGTCATGGAAAATGGGGTGAGTACACTACAAAAATTTTTTCATAATACTTCACATAAACAAAGACAAAAAAAAGAAAAGACACTGAATAAATCTTTTTAAAAGTCTGCCACTATGAGACCAGCACCAGCATATGGAGCCTCATAAACACATTTTTGGCATTCTATTTCCTTTTTCCCTCTCAATCACATACCAGTATTATAGATGAAGTCAAATCCAGATAGCCTCTGAGACTCATTTTTCCATTTCAGTGTCTTGGAAATACCATGACCATTAGATCTGAGTCATTTCAACAAGGAATAGACTGGTATCAGTTGCTAAGATCTACTGGTGCCCCTTATCTATCAAGGCCACTTTTCTAGCCAATTTCCACTATAACTACACATATGCTTCAGTGTTCTTTGCCATGAGAGTAAGGTTACTATCCATTAGCTAGGATACCACCCAGCTCCAGCCTAAGCATAGTCTCTGCAGGATAAGTGGAATTTGAAGATTTTCCATCCTCTGCTATTTACTTAATAGCAAATTTAACCCCCAATACATTCTTTAGGACACTGCCCAAATGGCAATAGTAATATATGTGTTCATGTCCTCTGTGAATACTAGCTTATTATGAACCAAACAGCACAGAAAATGTTTCTATGCATGTATGTAAATTACAATTAACAGCAACGATTAGAGAAAAACTCAATTCCTAAATAAATATTTAGAACACACAAATCTGTCATATGAGTTGCCTGCTGAGAAAGGAAATGGGTACACAAATTCTGAAATGAGAACTTTTCTCTTTGATGACTTGAATTTTAGTTGCTATTCAAATTGTACTACCCAGCAGATGTGGTGAAGGCCCATAATCTTGGCACTTCAGAGGCACAAGCAGATGGACTGCTGAGTTGGAGGCCAGCCTGGGCTACAAAGTGAATTCAAGGCCAGCCTGGAATACAGTGAGACCCTGTCTCAAAAACAAAATGAAAATTGTCCTACCTATTTTAAAAGAAAATTAAGATTTTAAACAAGCAGGAAAAAAATCACTCCATCACTTATCACATCAGCCCTTTTAAAGTCTTGGAAGTAATCATCTATAACTTCATGCTAAGTCCCCCCACCTTGAAGCAGGGATTTTGTTTCCACTATTCACCCTATAGGCTTCAGTGCCTGAACAGAATTTAATAGCTAGGAACTACTCATTAAATATTTATTTAATGAACCTAAATAAAATTTGCCAACCTAACTCCTAAACTTCTCCAGAATTTTGTTTGGTGGCCTTCTTCAAGGAGTTCGTTAAAACCTAGGGTTTATCTCCATCTTTAGAGTTTTCATATTGTATTATAATTACCTGTTAGTGTACAGGGGTAACTCAGAGACTGGCATTACTTAAACACACAGACTTGAGAGACTAGCATATAGCTAGGGTTGAACAAAATCGATCAAAACTGCAGGCTGACAATTCTCCATCCAAGAACAACTACAATACTGTTCAAATAAGATCTCAGGAAGACTCAGAAGCATGGGCATCAAGACACCAGGAATGTCTGCTTCATGGGCTCACACTGGTAAGAAACGCCATTAGCACCAAACACGTCCCAGGATGCAAATCCCCGCCTCCAGCCCCAAAGAAAATGGATGGATGCAGACACGCAGGAGCACCTTACACACGAACAGGATCACCTAACCGCACACTACTGTCCACAGACCTCACCACAACGTAGCCAGGCTCATCCCTCCTTTGGATTCCAGCCTCACACTGGAGAAACAGAAATCCTGGACTTCCCAGCTTCCAGAACTGCCAAAAATAAAGTTCTGTTGCCCAAACTAGGTAATGTATAAGGTATCATTACAACAGAAACAGACTAAAACACATACCAAATTAGGAATAGGTAGCTTTTAAGAACTATTTGAAGCAAAGTTTAGTGAATTATCAAATCTTATGGTAACACATGTTCATGTCTAACATCATTTGGGATTCATGAGTCTCACTATGTCTTATATCTTTTATCACCTTCCATACTACAAAGTCCTCCATATTTTAAATGTACTTTCAGCCCATGAATAGAAATTTTGTGGCAACAGTGGCTTTGTATTACTTGATTCTAATCTAACTCAAGGAGAAGGGATGAAGTGAGATGGCTGGGCATTAAGTTATAGGGATTCTCCTGCCCAGAGAAAAACAACTAGCCATGTTCCTTTCAAATGTAGCTGGCATCTTTGACCAGGAGATGGCAGCAATGAAAGCAGGAATACCTAGAGAAAAGAAATCAGGCAAATACCAACATTGGGCAGTTGGGGTCCTGCTGCAAGACCTCTGGAGTCAACAAAGGTTGCTGGCTGCTAAGGAGGCCTTTGGAAGCTGACACATCCCTACTAACCCCTGGCTTCTCTGGCTCAGAGTCCAGAAGGGGAGTCTAAGTACCAAACACCAAGGGAGATAAATTTTAAGCAGATGTTACTAAGTCACAGTAACAAAGAGCCTCTCAAGTTTTAGCCTTGTCTATAACAGGAAAAGTCACCTATGTAAGTTACTGTTATGGTTTGGATCAAAAATGTTCCTGAAAGGGTTTAGGTATTCAAATGTGGGCATTTTAAAAGATGGCCAAATCACAGGGGTGCTATAATCATAACTGATGTGTTCACAGCTGGGAGGACAATGGGGGTCCATGTGAAGGGGCATTTTGGCAATAAAGTGCTATCACATGGTTTGGGGGAATTCAGTTTCATGGGCTATGTTTGGTATCTCTGAAAGCAATGAAAAACCAATGGTACAGACCACAGATATTCCCTTCATTGTCTATTAGCTGCTAAAATAAGTAGTGATAAAGTAATAAAGGAGGGGTTAGATAAAAAGGCAGCCAATAAATGATTTTCCCAGTAGCCTCAAGAAGTGGTTGGGGTGGGGAATCAGAATTAATATTACAAGAAAAGAGAGATCCTATGATAAAATCTTCACTCCTAATACAAAACCTTTTTTTCCTGGTTGTGCTGTTTTATAAATCCTGTTTTGGTCTCAAGTTTAACTAGAACTGTTTTTAGTTCTTCTAACTATGTCTGCAGCATGAATAGTGACTGGAGTTATAGGTACCTAGGGACACTGAAAGTGGGGAAATAGAACCAAACTGTACTAATGAAAGAAGAACTGAGAATCTTTATTTGGAGTTCTAAACAAGAACACTGAGATGTCCTAAGGGAAAATATGTTTCCTAAGGGAAAAAGTATTATTTCCATTCACCATATTTTTCAAGCTTTGTGAGCAGGGCTGAAACCAACATATATTTATTGAGTTATTCTCCTGTACCAGAGAGCCCAGAATAAATGAAAACTAATCACCCATCTTTTCTAAATTACAGGAAATAGTGGCTAGCATGAAATACACAACAGAACCTTAGGTTAGCCAAGTTAGAACCAAACAGTCCTCTTTTACATCAGGATCCAAGTTCATACACTCCTGTCTAGGTCAGATTTGGGATACATGCTTGGAGTATAAGGCCCTGAGTTACAGGATAGCAGACAGGCAACATCAGAGTACTCCCTAACTACAGTACAGATGGGATAAGGTTGCTCTGAAAGAAGTCTGGTATGTAGAAATTCTCAAACGATTTTGGTTTCAGACTCTCATCACCATGATCTAGGTCCTCAGGTCAGGAAACAGAGCCATAAACTGAAAGGAAGACTGGGAGTGTTGTGGTGGGATGCTGGTCTCAGAACTGAAAGGCCTGTGAACTGAAGTTCCCTTAAAGTAGCTGCATCTGTATTAAAGATCCCAAAGACTGCTTGACCTTGGCTAATGAAACTATCATGATTGTAGAGAGATGGAACATTGTAGGTTAAGAGCTAAAATTATCTTGAGCTATTTCAGGTCCTTTAGTAGCCATTTGCTTTTATTTATTTTTTTTTCTGGCCAGCTTAGCAGACCTCTAGCCTCCACCAACCCTAAAGCTAAGAATGTTTTAATATAATATCTGAAAACTATCAAAGTGATTTCTCCACCTTACTGTAGCCCACCTACCCAGTGCTTCCACCATGTAGTTGGTAAATTTTTGATTTACACTTTTTTTGTTCTATGACTATACAAGTTTATGTGATCTCCTCCATAGAGGAACACATCATGTTCCCATGAATTCATGTTCCCAGCCCATGATCACTCATGTTTGGCTCAGAATAAACTGTTTTATACTTGCTTTAAAGGAGAGTTGTTATCTTATGTTGACATTTCAGAGACTGTGGTAGTGACAGCCTTCTCAGGTGTAACCAGTTAGAATTGGACTATTTCAAGCCAAATAAGTAATACAAAGTTTAGCTTATGTCTCAGAACCAGAGGCCTACAGATGAGGTTCATATATGGATCTGGAGATTTAGACTGCAACCAATAGTCTGTCACTAAAAGTACAGTCAAGACTGACAAACATTGAGTCCTATTAAAAGAGGGTATAAAAAAATGCAACTCCTGTAGTTTCCATTCCTAGTGATGGCCAGGAATCAGAGTGCCAAGTCATCTGCAAAAGCTAGAAATGGATAAGACAGAACAACCCAGATGGCAGGGATCTGCCAGGCCTTTACTAGGGAGTTGAGCCATCTCCACCACTGATGTGCACTGTACACCAGACATCTGGCTGGCAGAGTCTTACACTGCCACAACTGCAGAGGCTGCTGCAGATGGTTGGAACTCCATTCCTCTCTGCTGTGATGCTTTCAATTCCCACGGGGAAAAGACCTATAGGCTACAATTAAAAAGCTGGTTTACTGTATCTTACTCATGCTATCATTATCCTCTCATCAAAACTTCAGTGTTTTTCCAGAAATGCTATCAGAGAGGCCCGAATGGGGGCTTTCCACAGCAGTTTGCTTACTTACCCATTGAGGCAAGTGACAGCCTGAATTTCCTGTGGTCAGTAGAAGAGACAATAGCTATATTCCAGGGCCTAGAAAGCTAGAAAAAGTAAACCCCCACCAAATTGCTACATAAAACTTCTACAATTCCTCCACATGTGTCCAGTTGTCAGTGAGTTGGCTGCACTGTGATGACAGGCCTTAAATACTGGCTCTTCAAGAGTCAGTCCTCCTTGGTGAGGAGACAGATAAAAAACTTCAGAGCAGCATTTGCCTGCAGCAACTGCCAAAGTGTCTAGATGCCACAAATCCACAGCTTTTTTTCTTTAAAAGTAAGTTTGTCAAAAACAAATCTCCAACTCCTTAGTAGATATAAAGATCTGAAAGCTTTACATACACACCAAAGCAAAGGCAGAACACTTTCAGTCTAGTAGCTGCTAAGACCAGGAGAAGCCACCAGCAAGAACAGTCAGAAGCTCATAAACCACTGTCCCTGTGGTCTACTGAATCCCAAAAGGAAGAACCTGAACTGCTCTCAGAACTATATCCATCATTCCACAGAGGTAGGGAGATTACCAAGAAACAAAGCAAGACACAGACTCGTGCATGCAGCCAACATAATAGAGCAGAGTCATCACAAAACACAACAAGCAAAACAACACCCAACAGTAGGCAGTTCTTGAAATTCCCATAAATCATGTTCAGGTCAAAAGCCTCAAACACTAGGACTAAGAAAAGTTCGCTCTGTAAGAGATTTCCCAAAAACAAATCAGTCTCATTTCTCAGGGAAAGAAAGTTCCTGCCCTGCAAGCTCAGACAGAATGATAAAACAAAGCAGGAAGCTCTTCTGAAAACTTCACAACATAACCTGAGAGGGGGCACAGGGAGCTGCTCTGTGAGGACTTTAAGTCTCTCCTGCTTGGGTCAGGTATGGGGGTCACAGTTGGAGCAGGTATGACAGGTTAGAGGTCAGATGACTCCAGGGGGCTCCAGAGGTTCCCATAGTGGGAAAAAACTACACCTTAAGGGAAGAGAAATCAGTGGTGTCAGATTTACATCACTCCTGCAAGGTCAGATAAACACTAACCTCTGGTCTCTTCCAACTGTTCAGCATTTACATGTTATTCATGTTCCTCTTGTTATGCTATAAACTTTTGGAAGGTCCAGCTTCTACTTTTATATCCAACTGTGAGGGTCGAGACACCTGCCGCGTGTAGGAAGAAGTCAACAGATGCCTTCTCATGCAATAGGCAAGGGGTTTTATTGTCCAAGCATGCGTGGGGCTCACTGAACATGCAGGAACAGAGAGCCACGAGGTGTGCTGGAGCATGTCTTTTAAACTACCAAACAAAGGGAGGAGGAGTCTTTGCAAGCATGGTCACAGAAGCAGATGGCATTGGTTAGTTTAAATGGCTTTCTACATTCATTGGAGGGGGCGACTATAGGGTGGTCTAGAGTTGGGCAGCGGAGGGTGCTTCCCAATGTGGGCAGCAGATACCCAGGGAAGGTACACTCCATAAATTCCTTAAACATGGGAGGGGGCTGTTTCTACATCACAACCCAGGTTTTCTAGTCAGCTTAATCCTTGTCTGAATTTAATCTAGGTAGCTTTAACTATAATGGCTCAATTCCCAGAATATTGGGGGGAGATGAGCAGCATGGAGCAGTGTAGACCATGCATTGTTAATAAGAGAAAATTTCTCTTACACTACTCCACAACACCCAGCATCAACTGCTGCACATACACAGTGCTCAGTGTGTATTTGTTGATTTATTGTGTGTTAATGTATTCAGCAGAGAGTATGCTGCATCAGGGGGTACGAGTAAGGAGAATTTGATTCTGGCAAGTCTTGTCACCTTTCCACAAATCCACAGGGAAGTTGGACCAAACCACTGATTTTTCAAATGGTGTTTCTTTGAGCCCATCTTTGGGTTTCCCAAAAAATAGTGCCCATGCACAGTGGAGTGCAGGAAACATACACTGGCATACCCCAACTTCAATGAGAGCAGGTTTACTTTTGTTGGCCTGGGGTTCATTATAGGTCATAGAAAAGGGTTCTGTGGCCAACATTTTAAAAAAATTAACTGACTCATATTTCAAAGGACTCTTTCACTCTACACATGATTTTGTAATTTCATTAACTTTAAGTGAGACAAGTGTCTTATTCCATAGTGGTTCATCCCAGTCTAACACGTGTGCTTCCTTTTACCTTCACCAGCCTTTAGGGACTTCTGTCACTCTTGAATACATCTTGTTTGTGTTTAACTACATTCCTCTTTTGCATTTATAGACTCAGTCATCACAAATGTGCAACCTTCAACCTCTCTAAGAATCTAATTGGTGTCCTAATTATTGGGAAAGCCATAACGGACACCTCCTTCCTTCCACTCAGTTTGCATTCTTTCCTGATTCTACTTCCTCTCCAGAGTAGTCTTGTGTTCTTTACCAGTTCCTCATTTGCCTCACATGTTGTTTGTCTCCTTCCTTTGTCCTTTTTCCACACTACCTCCACCAGAAATTTACACTTAAGGATCCCCAAAACACTAAAAAATTTCTGTGGGTGATATCTGTGGACAAATGGCTTAACTAACATATAAAGTAAAGAGATGGAGGAGTGAGATGGGTTAGAAAACATAATGATAGGTGGAAAAGTGAAAAGGAAAATAAAATACTAAAATTTTACTTTCAAGAACACTGCAACTTCAGGACACAACTAAAATTACTGAAGCATATCTATATTTACACCATATATACTCCTTAGGCTTGTTTATGCTCCCTGGGCTGGCTTCTTTCTTTCCCTTTGTTTCTTTCATTTCTGCAAATCTTTAAAACACACTATAAACCCACAAGCTAACCAAGTGCTTAAGGTAAAGAGTAACAATAGGACCTTAAGATAAAAAAACAGATTCTAAGGGTTCAAAGAATATTTTTAGGCAAAACATCTTAGCTCAACCATCACCCTCTAAGAACGCATACATATTCTCAACCCAGACCACTGTGCACCTCTCCCTTGAGGATCACACTGTTTTCTGTGAACCTGTACTTCTTTAACTGATCTTCATAAGATTTGTCTGTACTTCTCATTGGCATATCCTAAAATTCCTTTTCTATGACAAGGGTCAAGAACATATTCAGTATGCCAAGTTGAGGTCCCATCTCTTCTTTGGGGGAACTCCTCAAACCCCATCACATGAAAGGTTGAAGAAACAAAAGAAACTGATAAAAGACAGCAAGAGGAGCAAAAGATGAAGGATGGCCTTGAGACCATATCACAAGCAGGTAAAATGTGGCTCCCTGGCCAGCCTGCCCAAAATCTTGCCTTATCCATTATTACTAGATTTATAACCTGGACCTCTCTCTGTCTTCAGTTCCTCATTTGTATGTAAAGTAGGGATAACACAACCCAACTTTAAAGCTACCATATAGCTTAAATGAGATAATATGGATAAAGTGTTCTGAATAAGGCCTGGAATAAAATAAAGCCCTACAAATATTGACTATTATGCTAAAGAATGTTTGGTTTGAAGCTTTTCTTCCATATCTGTCTGCTACATCATTTTCCCTTGTAAATGAGTTGGTTTGGTTTCTTATGGCATTATGCCTATAACAGCCTAATAAATGTTAATGACAAAAGATTACAGTGTCTGGAGGAAGTTGACACTCTTGCTTCTCTCTTTAGTGTGCCTATTAAATGTTCTCAGTGTCATGCTGGTAAAGCACTAATTTTACTTAGGCAAAGAAAGGAAACAACAACAGCACAGGTTGACTACAACAGGTCTGTTCAGAAAGTTCAGCTTTAGACAACATAAATTGTATTATTTTAGTACAAGAATATAAGAAAACTTAAAACAAATGAGCTGTAGAGCTGCTTTTAGAGAACTTGGCTCATCTATGTGGTTCTTGTTCAGTTATGTGCATTAAGATAACCTGGGGAATTTTCAAAATGTATACAAGCCTGAGCCTCATTCCCCAAGGCAGCAGCTTATGCAGGAGGCCATGGTGATGTTCCAGCATGTTTATGTAGGAAACATTTACTCAGGTGATTCAACAAAACCAACTTCAACTAGAACACATGATCTCCAAATTTTTTTTAAATATTAAAATTTAAAAGTAAAATCATTAAATACATGAAATCATTCAATATTTAAGCTCTAAAATTTGTAAAACATGAAATTATTTTAGTATGAAGAGAGTTTTATAATCATCTACTCACATAGTACTGTCTACAACATAACTAAATTCAAATTTGTGATGAAAAACTACCTGATATTAAAAATTTTAAAATATATACATTTGAAAACATTTTGTCATAATAAATTTCTTATAATAAATCAAGCTCGGTGCCTAATTTAGCATACGTTACTGGGTAATTTTAATTACAATTATATGTTTACACAATCATTACAAATATTAGGATATTTGAGAACATCTGCAATTTTTCAAATATTAATAAAGGAAATATATATATTTTTGTTCTTATTTTGGTTCCTACAAAATTAGTAATTAACTCTTAAACTCTCAAAATGAAAACATGTTTTTGCCAATAAACAATCACATAAAGTGTAGAAGAATTTATACTTTTTTCCTGATAGTTTTCTGTGTTTTATAAAAATTGTGGTGACAACTAATTTTGTATTAAAAATAAATTTTACAATGCGAGATTCCTAGAAACCAAACCCTGAATAATGTCAAGAAATCAGCTGTTTTGAGACTTTAATAGTTTTATTTGGATTAACTTACTATTTATCAAAATCATATGAATCAGAATTTGTTTTTTCATAGATAATTTTGAGAGCAAGCAATTTTTAAACAGTTCTATAGGCCTTTTATTCAGCAAAATGACTCTAAAACATGCTTTTTCTATAAATCATAAGTGGAAGATTGTACCCCAAAAGGCTGCACCCCAAAATAAAATGAAAATTGTAAAAAGGCAAAAAGAATAAAAAGGCCAAGATGTCTTGGAGGAAAAAGAGCACTTTAATATTTAGGCTGGCAATCCGGCGACACAGTGTGAGGATGGAATTTACACTGCTGTGCAACTAGGCTAAGATTTGGGGTGGTTTATAAAGGGAAAAACTGCAAAGGTGCGGGGATCCACACCTGTGCATTCCTGAGGAAACAGGACATCCTGTTGTTTGCCTAGGGTCAAAGTACAGAGGTTTGTGGCTAGTCTATTCCAGGGATACATTATGCATGCAAGCCATGGGCATTAAGGGAGGAACACAATTCCTGGAGTCAGGAGAAGTACAAAGTGTGATTTGGGACAATGGTTGCAGTTTAGGTCAAAGGGTGTGGCGCATACAGAACAGAATGGCAGTGCTTGAGTTAAATTACAACATTCCCCACTGATTTTTGTCAGTGAGCCAAATCATCAGCTCTTAGTGGGATGAAGGGCAGTGCTGGATCCAGATGGAAATTCGTCCCCAGATCGCCTGAACTAGAATTTCCCTTTGTCTCAATCTGACTGGAACCCCAACACCACGGAAGGTAGGGAGGCTCTAGCCCAGTATTGCCAGTTGTTCCTTAGATCCCTCAGAGGTGCCGCCAAGAGACCCACATACTTGTCCAAGGTTTCAGAGGTAATACAGTTTGGCTAACGAATCTCCATCGGGTTATCTAGAGTGGTTATTGGAGGCCTATCATATTTATACACCCATAGACCCGGTCGCGCCTGAGAATGCAAGAGCCATTAATATCGCCTTTGTTACTCAATCGGCCCCAGATGTTAAAAAACAGTTGCAAAAACTTGAGGGATTTGAAGGGATGCTCCTTAGTCAGCTCGTAGAAATTGCTCCTAAAGTATTTAATAATCGGGAGAGCTGGCAGGAGATCAATGGTAAAAAGGTAAACAAGGTGCTGAAAATCTTGTGTTCCAAAAGCCTGGAACCCAAGATTACCGACCAGTGCAGGATCTCTGAGAGGTAAACAAGTGAGTCGTGACTCTCCACCCTACTGTGCCCAACCCCTATATGTTGCTAAGCTCGCTAAGCTCAGATCGAACTTGGTACTCGGTACTGGACCCGAAGGATGCTCTCTTTACCCTGCCCATCACTCTGGGTAAGCCAACCCGTTGACTTTCTGGTAGACTTGGGAGTGGCTCATTTGGTTTTGACACAGCCATTAGGGACTCTGACAAAAAAGAAACAAAGTATTAGGAGCCACTGGTACTGAAAAGGTCTATCCAGAACTGCAAGCCTGGCTTGCCAGACCTGGGCAGAAAACAATCTCTCATGAGTTTCTCTGGGTGCCAGAGTGTCCAGATCCCCTTTTAGGGTGGGACCTTTTACACAAACTAAAGGTCCAACTCAGTTTTGAAGCAGTGGCTAGGCTCTGAAGCACCTGCACTGGTTTGCCTGATTTACACAAGCCCTTCTCTCTATATTGATAAAAAAGGGAACATAGCTAAAGGAGTATTAACTCAAAGCTTGGGACCTTGGCAATGTCCAGTGGCCTATCTATTCAAGAGACTTGATAATGTGGCCACTGGGTGGCCTCCCTGTCTGTGAATAGTAGCTGCAGTGGCCATATTGGTAAAGGAAGCCCCAAAGTTGACTTTTGGACAGAGGCTCATTGTTGTTCCCTCACACTCCCTGGAAACTCTAATCAAGACCCCACTGAGCTGATGGCTGTCCAATGCCAGGATTAGGCATTATCAGGCCCTACTTCTAGACCCTGCCTCCATTGGTTAAAAGACAATTGCAGAGTTGAATCCTGCTATGTTGCTACCTGATGGTGATCCTTCTGTGTCTCTCCATGCCTGTTCTGAGGTAATTGTTCACCTCCAAAGTCTTTGATAAGATTTGACTGATGAGCCCTTGCCTGAGGCCCCCTCACACTTCTCTGACTGGAGTAACTATATCCATCAAGGTAAGAGAGTTGTGGGCGCAGTTGCTACTGAATCCCAAGTTTTGTGGGAGCTAGCCCTGGAGCCAGGTACATCTTCTCAAAAAGCTGGGCTTATTGCTCTCACTGAGGCTTCAAACTGGCAGAAGGGAAGCAGATCAATATCTATACTGACAGCAGATATGCATTTGCAACGACCCATGTCCATGGGACCATTTATCAAGGACTAGGCCTGTTGACCTCTGAGGAACAAAAGATCAAAAATGCCCCCCAGACACTTGATCTACTGGCCACCATCTGGATGCCAGAAAAGGTTGCAAATATACATTGTATGGCCCATGATCCTGTTATGAGGGGAAACATCTTGGCAGATGCCAAAGCCTGAAAGACAGCTGCAAAATCAGTGGGGACTGAGATGGCCCTGACATTGTTGATTCCTCCCACTTTGTCAGAACCTGTGTATACTCAAAAGGACCTTCATCTAGCAACCCAGTTCCAAGCCAAGCCTAATATCCCTGGAGGCTGGTATCAGTTGCCTGACAAGCGAGTCCTATTGCCAGAGGCACTCAGGAGAGAACTTATTCAGCAGACACATAGGTCAGCTCATTTGGGAGAATCAAAACTGGCTGATCCCTTTCAGAATGATATTTTATTCCTCAATTGTCCAAGCTTGCCCAGTCTGCAAGCCTCAGATGCCCACAATGTCAACTTGTAAATCCAAAGCAACAATTGCCGATTGAGACAAAGTATTTTTGAGGAACCATGCCAGGAGAACATTGGGAAATAAACTTTACTGAAATGGGAAAGCTGGGGCTACAAGGACATAAATATTTGTTGGTAATGGTAGTCACTTTCACTGGCTGGGTAGAAGCATACCCTACCAAGTCAGAGTCAGCTATCATAGTAGTAAAAACTCTTATATGAGATTATACACCAATTCAGCTTGCCTTTATCTGTGGGGTCCAATAATGGCCCGGCTTTCATTGCCCAAGTGATCCAAAAATTAACTCAAGCTTTACAGATTGATTGGAAACTTCATTGTGCATACTGGCCTCAAAGCTCAGGACAAGTAAAAAGGATGAATAGGACTTTAAAAATGGTGATAACTAAAATAGCCTTAGAACCTGGTGAAAACTGGGTGAGTCTCCTTCCTTTTGCCCTTTTGAGCGTGAGTTGTACTCCCTATGTTGCTGGAATTTCCCCTTTTGAGACACTATATGGGAGGCCTCCACCCCTCATCCCTAAGATATCTGAGAAAAAGCTTGCTGATCTTGCTAACCAGGACCTTATGAAGTCCCTCCAGGCAATTCAGCCCATCCTGATTTCAACTCACCGCTTATTCAGACAACAGCACCCAGTACCTGAGGCCTCTTCAAGGGACAACCAACCTGCTGCTGACCTCAGAATGTTAGTCCTCATCAAATAGCAACACTGGCAATCCCTTGAGCCTCACTGGGAGAGACCCTATACCATGGTCCTCAGCACCCCAACTGAAGTCAGGGTCACTGGAAAGCCCACCTGGATTCACTACACGCACATCAAGCTGGTCCTGATGTCCAAGGATGACCACCCTCCAGATAAGTGGACTGTGCAGCCCTAAGGACCCGTTAAAGCTTAAGGTAACCAAGTGCTTTTAATGTTGTTGCTTGTTTGTGGCTTCCCTTTGGAAGCCCTGTGAGCCCCTGTTCACAACACTGTTTATGGGACCTGGTTAATAACTGACTATAATACTGGTGAGATGTTGGCTACCAATGCAACTGTCCAGGGTGTTGTAACCCTGGACCTTTGATTTCTACTTAATAGGGCCCCCACTGATGGTTTATGATTATCCAAGAGTGAAAAGGGACATAGAATGCAGTACAGCTTCCAAAGATCTGGGGTTGTTTTTCCTTTCTTTTTAAATTTTATTTTATTTTTAATGACAGCTAAAGGTACTCAGATTACAGTTAAATTGTGGCCTTTTAAAAAAGATATTTTCTTGGATTATTTAGAACATGCAAGCCTCATATTTTTAACCAGGTGAAATATGTATGAAATTAATGAGTTTTTCTGATTGTAGATTCATCATGACTTTTCAGTACAATCAGTTGTGATATTTACAGTGTATGCTAAAATTCAGAATTTTCCAAATACTGGAATTCTACCAGCATTCTTTGTTAAGCCTTGCATGCAAAATTTAAAATTTTTATATTGTCACCTAAAATTTGCATAAAATATGT